>PYWC01000002.1:1309266-1347281 GCA_003182015.1 Tuber magnatum | reverse complement strand
CCCCCAAAGTTTTGTTTCAAGAACTTCTTGAGCGAGCCCCGAGCCATCTTTTCGTTTCCTCAATTCCGCCAACTGCGGGGGATCGGACTATCGTGCTGCATGGCTGCTCGAGTACGATGCGGTGCATACCATCAGCCTGGACAGACACAAGCACACACTCCGCCTCCCCTCTGTCGGCGGCATCGTTCTCCAGGACTCTCCCCAGAGATACCTTACTGTACTCGAGTACTGCACTGTACGGTATTCCTACTGTGCCCTTGCACCCAATTGTTCGGGCATTTAAAATTAGAGTGGCTGGAACTCTTCGGAGGGTTGCTTTGCTTTCAGGGTTACTGCTGTCTCCACTCTTTACTCCCTATTCCACCATTCACCTCCGCCGACTGCCAGCCTGCTTCAGCTTCCTTGGCCGTGTTGCGCTCGGACGCTCCTCTTAGGGGTCCCTTTTCTGTTTGTGTGTCGCCTTTTTTTTCTTTCTTTTTTTTCTTTCCCTTTTCCCTTTCCCTTTCCTTTTCCTTCCTGCTTGTGCCCTCTGTTCCCTCTCCCTCTCTACCCGTACCGGTAGTCCAGCCTCACTCTCTCTTACTCTCCCTCTCTCCCTCTCTCCCTCCCTCTCTCCCTTCTCTTACTCTCTTCCTTCGTTTTTCCTTTTTCCTTTTCCTTTTCCTTTCTTTTTTTTTCATTTTTTTTTACCTTTTTCTCTTTCATCTTTTCTTTTTTGATTTCAAAGAAAACGTTTCCTTCGAGAAGCATCATCATCCCTTCCCCGTCCTCGCTCCGCCCTTCATTTCCTTTCTTGGGCTGGTAAACTGCACATGCTTCTTCAGTTTGGGGATGCTGCTGTTATGCCACTTCCCCACAACGATATCCTAACATCTTCCGAGTCGTCGTCGTCGTCGAGTCGTCGTCATTATACCCCCCAGAGCTACTCCCGGCCTCACCTACACGGCCCTTCCGACCCTGCGAGCGGTGTGCCTGCTACTGCCAGCGGGAACGGGTCCGTGGTCCGGCTTGTCTCGGGCCCGAAAATCGTGGAGGGAGGCTCCTCGAATACCGCCAACTCGATCAACTCCAATCGACCGCCATCGCTCCAATCTACAACGCCTTCCACCTCTACCACTACTGCCACCGCCGCGACCACCTCAAACATGTCCACCGTGGCTAACGGTGGCCCCGCCGACCGTGACGGGAGGGTGGTTGTCGGCATGAATTCAGGGGCTGTAAAGGGCCCGACAACCTCATCACCATCACCCGAGAACTCGTATTTCCCCAGCGGACTCGCGGTGGAGGGTTGGCCCAACGGCAACAGCAGCAGCAACCCGAATGGCATACAATTCAACTCGGCAACGCATGGCTCCTCTTCTTCGGCTGCGTCCCCTAATAGCACCGTGAGCCTCGTTGCTCCCAAAACGACCGACAGTCTATCCGCTCCCCATTCGCAACCAAACACCTCCCGCTTCTCCTCGCCCCTCCCCTTATCCGCCTCGTCCGGTGCCCACATGGGCCAGCCACAGCAGCTACCCCCCTCCGGTTCGAACTTGCGGCATCGACACACGCTGCAGGTCCCCAAAGCTTACAGCGGTCGTAATTCCGCTCCCGGGGGCGTGCCCGATACCGTTGCTAGCGGCCGTTTCTCCCCCACCACCGCCACTGCCACTGCCACTGCCACTGCCACCACCACCACCAGTGCTCCCCGTCGCGCTTCCATATCCCTGGGCAGGAGGGCTACCAGGTCGGCCAATTCTGATATGCATATCGACGAGATACCCCAGGATGAGGACGCGGCGCGCTGGGCCGAGGCCATCAAGGCGAAAAGGGCGAGCAAGCGGCGGAGACAGGAGGAGGAGGGGGAGGACGATAAGGTTGTGGTCGGCACCAAGGTTGACCACAATCATGTTAACTGGGTAACGGCGTATAATATGCTTACTGGTATCCGTTTCGTGGTATCAAGGGTCAATGCTAAGATGAATAAACCCTTGACGGATGCTGATTTCGATGCCAAACACAAGTTCTCGTTTGATATGTGGGTCTTTGCCCGTCCGGCCCTGCTTTGTTCCATGGCTGACCGTGCTGCAGAACTGGCAACGAACTCACCCCCTCGGCCAAGTATGACTTCAAGTTTAAGGATTACTCGCCCTGGGTGTTTCGACATTTGCGGACAAAGTTTGGCCTCGATCCCGCCGATTATTTGATGTCGTTGACGAGCAAGTATATACTATCGGAATTGGGTTCGCCCGGAAAGAGTGGTAGTTTCTTTTACTTTTCCAGGGATTACAAGTACATCATCAAGACGATCCATCATGGGGAGCATCTATTTCTTCGAAAGATACTGCGGGATTACTGGAAGCACGTGGAGGAAAATCCTGACACGCTGATATCACAGTTTTATGGTTTGCATCGTGTCAAGACGCCCTTTGGCCGCAAGATTCACTTTGTCGTCATGAACAACCTTTTCCCACCTCACCGGGATATCCACCAAACCTTTGACCTTAAGGGTTCGACCATTGGGAGGGATTTCAAAGAGGAGAACCTGGCCGACAATCCGAGGGCCACCCTGAAGGATCTCAATTGGCTTCGCAGGGACATGAATTTGAACTTTGGACCCCACAAGAAGGACTTGTTCTTGCAGCAGGTGGAGAGGGATGTCAAACTGTTGCAGAAGCTTCACATCATGGACTACTCTTTGCTGTTGGGCATCCACGACCTGACCAGGGGGAACCGGGATGACATTCGGAACAATGCTTTGAAGGTGTTTCAACCTGGCGGTAGCGAGAACGATGAGTTGCACGGGAGCATGCTTCAGAGGACGCCTAGCAAGATGGAGAAGGCCCGCCAGGCGAGGGAGTTGCGGAAGATTATTAACAAGGAGGTGCCCGTGTCACTGGATCGAACATCGAACCGTCTGCCTGATGAGTTTTTGGAGTATGCCTGTCCGATCCGGTTGGTTGTGGGAGAGAGCGGGCGAGTGTGCTGACGGTTTTATAGGCAAAAAAAGACTGTGTTTTATGGGGACAATGGCGGATTCCGGGCTACTCATGAGAATGACCAGCCCGGCGACGTTATTTATTATCTTGGTATCATTGATTGTCTTACTCATGTTGGTCCTGCCCGGTTTTTGTGTGGTGCGTATGGTTGCTAACGTGTCAATGCTCAGTATGGGTTTGCGAAGAAGGCGGAACATTTCTGGAGAGGACTGTCAAATCCCAAGGATCAGGTTTCCGCTATTCCACCTCAAGGTTATGGGGATCGATTTTTCAAATTTATATCCGGACTGGTCAAGTCGCCGGAGGAGGCGGCGAGGGACCGGGAAATGCGCGAGAAGGTGAATGCGGAAGCCGTTCCGGCCCAATCGGAGAATAGTGTGGTGGATAGGACGCGCCATCGAGCGGAAGGAACGGGTGCGAATGAGGTGGATCAGCCCGCTAGGGGTCTTGGTACCGTTAGGTCACCTTCGGCCGAGAGGACGGGTGCAGCGGCTGGAGCTGTGCTGCCGGTTGTTGAGGAGGCGGGTGAGGGGGGCAGCACAGGGGCACGAAGTCGTAGTCGGAATGGGAGCGTGAGTGATGGAGGCAGACATTCCGGCTATTTCGCCAGCGTAACGGACCGAAGACCTCGGGAAATTGCGTCGTCGTCATCCCCCGTTGCGTCGGGGGAGCCACCACTGCAGCTGGATAATGGGACTGCATTGCACCAGCCTTTGAACCTACAGACGGGTTCCATTGTTCAGAAGCACGAGCAGGATGATTTTGCGATAAGGGTTGCTAGAGTATCCTCTTGAATTCTTATTCCGCAATAGAGGGAAGTTCTAGTGTTGGGCTGATTTTTCAATCATTATTTTGTCTTTTGCCGAATTAAAATTGGATCAGCTTTCCCCCTCCCCCTCTCTGTTATTTCATCTAGCCTGCTACATTTTTCTTTCTTTCTTTTCCCCTGCTCATCAACAAACGCATCCTGCTAATGATTACGGACGGCGACAAAACGTAACCCCCCTTCCTTTTTTCTTTTTCTTTTTTCTTTAATATTCTTTTCATCTTGTTTAACCATTTGCAACTCTCTTGGTGCTTGCTTGTCTGTTATGCGACATGTGGTGGCGGCGAACCTGTAGAAAAAAGGGAATTTGGTCTAGAGTTTTTCTTTTTCTTTTTGTGTTTTTATCAATTACCTATTTTAACCTTTTCTGCGTCTTTTCTCTTTTCTTTTTTTTTTCTTCTAAAATCATTGCTAACGTCTACTCACCTAAACCATAGTACTTGGGGGCTTTCTTTTGTCTACTTTTTTTTGCATTTTCTTTTTTTTGCATTTTCTCATCCCACTAGCCCTTTGCTGACTACCCTGTTAACCTAACTACTGCACTCACTCGGTTTTCTTTTATACTCTTACATTGGCTTTGTGCAGTTTCTTTTGTTTTTTTTGTTTTTTTCATTTTCTTTGGGTTGCTTGCTGGTTGGTTGGATGAGATGGGGAGGAATGGATTGTTTAGTTTGCGCTGTGGAGAACGACCTTTTTGTATGATAATTGGTTTGGTCGCGAGGTGGGGAGGGGGAGGGGAGGGAATGAATGGGTCGAGGTAGATAATGTTATTTTGGGGGTGGTGAAATTTAGGCCCTGTTTGGCGCGCCGCAATATAAAGGTGGGTTGTTTTTTCTTGCGGATTCAATCTTTGTTAAAGCTCGAATCCCATTGATCAGGGAGTGCAAAAAAGAGGGGGAGGGGAAAGCCATATCCGCATGGCTGCCTTGCTGATGATTGTGATGAAAACAAGCCCAGCAGGAGACGCCACAAGTTGAGTTATAATCAAGAGAAGAGAAGTGCAATGGCTTAATTTTTCACTCGCAACGGGAGGGTTTTGAAAGTCGCAAAAAGCCCGTTTTTGCGGCGCGCCAACCAGTGCCCCTACCGTTTCCAGGTTTTTTTTGGTCTCGGAATTGCGAGTGATCTTTGCTCCCATCGTCGGACCAAGGGTGAATATTTAGTGACCGGTGCACCATATCCGGCGGGTGATATCCTGTGATGAAGGTATGCAAGAGTAGAGTAGGGTATGATGGATTGCACAGGCGTGAAATCCACACGAAACCCGGAACCACCATCAATCACCATCGCCACCACCACCACCCCCTCTTCCTCCCCCAATACTCCGATGCCCACGCCGGGTATCATACGCACGACACTGCATTACTACCCTCCTTTTTGGAAAACTGGGGATAGCAGAAAGCGAACATTGTGGTGGTCGTTTTCTGGGAGTTGTGTTCCGATTATGATTGTGCGTCCATGTCTGGGGTATGTTTGTGCTTTTGGTGGTATTCGGGCTTCAAGGGTTGTGTTTTTTTCTTCTTCTGCGCCTCTTTCCTTTTGGTGGGGGATTAATGCGGTGGTATGGTATGATACCGTGTTTGCGAGGAGACTTGTGTACTGGACTGCCAACGCTGGTTAAAAAAAAAAGTAAATTTCATTTCATAATGTAGTATGTACTAAGCTCACATGGGGATTTTTTTTTTCGGTCGTTCTTGCTCCGTAACTTTCGTACCGTAAAATCTCAAATAATTGAACAATGTGCTACGAAGTGTAATTAAGGTGAGTCATGCCAAGTATTAGGAACAGGATTGCACAATATTAGTTTCAGAAAGTCATGTAACTAATCTAATCATAGGAAAAATTGAGTTTGTCTTCATCTTCTTCCTCAAGCTTTTGATCATTCACTTCAACTTCTTCCCTAATCCCCCAACTCTCCAATCCATCTTTTAGAAACTCTGTCACTAACCCTTTTACAGATATTTCCATGTCCTCACTTCCATCAACTGGAAGTGAAAGACCTACCACCTGAAACACCATCTGAACAACTTGCCCCTGCTTCACTGAAAATATCTCCTATGCCTCTCCAACTGCCCAGGTTGTAGCAATTCTTTGACGATCAATCATACTTCCTTAAAGTAAGTCCTCAGCTGTAAGTATCTTCTCCTCCTCATTCTCAATATCTGTGATCTTCACTTCTAATGTTTCCTGTTGATGATTTAATATTAAAATTAGTGAGGGGGTTTTTTTTTGAATTGTGGCTAACCTTTAATATATCCTTAAAGGGTTGATTTATGGATATATCAAGGGACTACACAATCCCAGTACAGCCTGCTGGTATTATGCTTATTGTGATATTATAAGCTTTAAAGGTATCAAGAACTTCATTCGTTTTATGTTCATTAAATAGATTGAGGGCCAGTAGTATAGGCTAACTATCAAGAGTTGGAATAAGTTGCTTTGCAAGGCCTTTAACCATATTAGTTGAATTGGCATATGCAGTAGGATTAAACTTCACTACTACTCTTAGACCATAGAGCTTCTGCTTTGCAAAAATCAATGTCCCGATTCCTTTTCCGCTAAAAAAGATAAGAGGTACTACTTGTGGAGTACTATCTGCAAATATGGTAAGTTGGATTGTCTCTTGCCTCTTATCCCATCCAGATCTTGTGGACTGAAGTCAAATAGTTTTATCTCTGATAGTATTGTAAGTTTGCTTCTCCAGATACTCAAACGGAAGTGGCATCAGCCAAAAAACATATTTACGCCCTATACCTCATGAGGTATATGAGGTATATGGAGTTAAAATATAAAACTCCCTTTGTTGTAGACCTTATTCATGTCTCTCTTCCTTTTGCCTAATTCTTGAGTGATTTAGTCTTAGTCCATATCCCCTTTCTTTATCCAATTTCGTTCAATCGCCCAAGACGTTGTATGGTCCAAACACGCTGTTCCCTGGCCACTTAGTTATTAATCCACTCTTCCTGATATATCCAGTTTCACATTTAATCCCCCCCGTGTCCCGCGCTCTTGCCTCCTATTCATGAATCATTTAAGCCTGTTACGGTTTCCCACTACTCGTGTTACTTGCGACAGGTAATGACCTTCCTTAGTGTCCCAAACTGCGCCGCGTTGTGTCCCAGAGCTCCTTGAGTCTCTAGGTCCTATCTTAGTATTCTCACTTAAGAATCCATTTCTTACCAGCACCAAGAGTATTGAGCTTTATTCTGTTAACAAGATCCGGGTAGCGGATAGGTTCTTGACTCTATGGCTGGTCCATCTGGCGGATAGGTTTGGAGCGTGAAGGTATTTGTATTGTAAAGATCGTAAAGTAGTAGATAGGAAATAACAGTAGATAGTTACATGAAGAGCCAACCCATCTATGAAAACCCGGTCTTTATATAGGCCTCTTCCTGCAATCCTAACCCAGCCCTGATCCTCAAATGAGGTCAGGTGCGAAATCCATCACCTGACTCAAATGAGTCATGTGTGCAACATAAACCATCCCATGACCTCGAAACGAAGTCATGTGCAAAAACATAATTCAAACATAATATAAATGAAATGCATAAACAAACCACATGACCTACAAAGAAGATCATGCACGAAATATAAACGAGTCTGCCTTGCCGGTAAGCCTTACCGGCCAGCCTAGACACTCCCCATGACGTCAACTGTATGTCATGTGCGAAATGCAATCAAACATAATCAAGCCCCATGACCTGCTAATGAGGTCATGTGCATGAAAGAATAACTTAACTGCATGATGTCCAAATGACATCATGTGTGAAACCAGTTCCTTGCTGCAGTCACCTGGCTAGTGCTCCTCTAGCCAGATCATGACAAAGCCCTTCAATGTCTTTTGCGCGTCACCTCATGTTATTCCTTGTCCTCAATTCTTAATCCTCCTTGCTCCTCTCCTCTGCCTTGCCATCACAACAGATCCGTCATCTTGCCTGTCTAAATTGGGATATGTCACGTCTCTTTTCATTTATCTTGCCAAATGCCTTTCGCTTCTCCTTAAACTTTCTTTTGATCTGCTGATCTCCTTGATCGACATCTAATATTCTACCTTTCATGTCTCTATTGTGACGCCTTATACATAAACTTTGTTATTCTTGATACCTCTTTTCCTACCTATTGCCTCTCCATGGTAACCTCCTGTTGTATGGTTTGGGTAGCCTCTGAGTTCTTGAGACACTTGTTCAATTGGGCGTCGTGCAGCTCCCATTGTTCCTTGCAATTTGCTGCTATGATCTTTTTCTCACGGTCGCATTTTCCCCGCTACTCAGTCAAGAATATCCTTTTCTGCCCCAAGATTCATTAACTATCATGATGTCTTGCTTATTCCTTGTGCTCAGGTTGCTTAGATTGCTTTCTACACATGATATATAGTACCTTGCATGTCCTATTTCATTCTTCATGGAATTTGCTACCTTTATACTGCCACTATTTATATAATAACTTATTCTAACGATAGTTATTAAGTAGTTACAACTATCTTACTCTCGCGGTGTTCTCAATCTTCCTGATCGGGACCTACCACAAGTCCATTAACCTCTGCCCCAGCCTCTGGGTCTGAATTGTTCTCACTCTCATTTCCTTCATCACCAGAAACCTCTAATTCCAGATAGCCCTCAGCTTCCGTGTCCTCTAGAGGGGTACAAGATTCATGATCCTGAATAACCCCATTTTTGCATAGCTGGTGCTTTATCCGTTTCGTTGTACCTTCAACGAGTTTCTTTTGAACCTGAGGAGGTAAGTGCTGCCAGGTTGCCCGTTGGCGCAAGTTAATATCTGGCCTAAGTATCAATAAAGCACCAAGAGCTTTATAACGTCCTTTTCGCACTTGGAAAGGACCTGAACTTGCTCTGGGCAGGGAAGACCGAGAAATCAGCAGGTTTAATAAAGGTTCCTGTAACCCATGCTTTCAATACATGATGGATACAAACCATTGTAAGACATATCTGGACATCATTGATACGACCCAGAAATGATTTGTCCTTTCTACCTCGCATTTTTCTATCGCAGAACCACTTGTGGTACAGCAGTTTTGCTATCTCTGGTGCAGCAAACAGGAAGCCACATTCCTGCATTCATTAGCCTTTTCTCGTCCCATACAGGGCGTAGTTAGTTTGAACTCACCTCTTGCCTACTTGGATGGCAGGTGAAGCGATCATTTTTCAGCAAATAGCCCACCTTTGCTCGAATATTTGTCGGTGATTTATGCTGAATGGCATAGTAGTCCTGTACTAGGTTCCTGGTTTCTGAAACATGATACAACCTAGCACTAGACTGCCTTGCTTTCAACTACATAATTCTATTGTTATTAGAGAGGCTCTCTTAGAATGTTTGACGGTGGAATTGTACTTACAAATATCATGTTATGCTTCTGCATGCCCAGACTGGTCTATCTGAGCTTGGTAGCTGCTTTCACCCAGTAATGCTCCAGCAGCGAATCGTTTTCACAAGGCTTGACAAAAGGATTCATGAACCAGGTATGATACTGTACCATATTTACCACGTTTTCGAAAACTACCCTTTCCTCTACTCGCATAAAGTTTGAACGATCAGAATGTGTGGTTACCGGGTCGACAATATCAGAGGTAGCATAATCCTCCATGGCTGGTTGACGTCCAGAACTAACCAGTGGTATAGTTCCTGAGGCTAAAACTAAGGGAGAAAAGTTTGACAAGTTAACCCTCAAATTGCCGGAATGCCGTTGTACATCCTGGATCTGGAATGAGAATGCAGGAGTAAGTCCATCAAGAGCTAGCGATAGTAAGTTCTCAGTAAGCTTCATTATCAGTAGATTGTACTTAAGATCATAAATTATAGCTTACAAATCTCAGCCTGCTCCTGACCCTTCTTGGTTGTTGTGAAAGAACTTCAGCAGGACGCTTTGAGAGCCTGTGATGATCTTGGGGTGCATCATTGCTGTCCTCATTGATATCCATGACATCATCTTCAACAAACGAATCTGCTTGAACCTGAGCTCTCCTTAGTGAATCATCAACATTAATTGTCATAGTTGAAGATCTTCGAGGAGATACTGAAGCTCGGGGGACTGTTGATGTTACTGCGTGTGATCTTGTATTTAGTGCTTAGTAGTTAATATATCCCCAGGAGCCCAAACGCACCTCTGTTCGTGTTCCCACTCATTGGTGAAGGTTTCAATTTGGAAAGGGCGAAGTAAAATAATAGAACAGAATGTGCAAAGTTCTAGGGAAACTATACAAGATATAGACCTCAGGCGTCCCATTTGTGATGAATAAACCTATTCCATTTTACACTTGAGAGCTAGTCAGGTTTTGGTTTACCTTTATGGTTTGTGTACATCATGATCCTGCACTAGGAGATACTAAGCTCTTTTGTCTTTCAATCTCTCAAAAGAGACACTCTCAGGGTACGATGGGACCATGCGGTAATTTGATATGCATTATTCTAGGACAGGGCTCTCTACCCATATTGCTAGGACCCAATACCTAGTTAATAATACTGCTGTAACCACTTGAGAGCAATTCCATTCAGAAGTATTCTATGAGAAGAATGCTGATATTAGCTAAAGAGTAAGTACGTTTAATGGCCTATAATACCTGTCTATATCTATATGACCAACAAAGAATACACTTAACATGCGAAATAGGACTAGAAGTAAGTATAGTGAAGCAAAGTCCAAACAGACAGAAATGGTGTAATCATAGCATAAGGAAAGCCCAAAAGGGATGAAAAACAGAGAAACCCAAGGAAACAAAGCGAAGAAACCCAGCCCAGAAAAGAAAACTGAGAAACACAGAAAAAAAGAAGAGAAAAATAAAGAAACCCCTCTCAGAAAACAAAAAGCCCAAAAGAGACGAAAAACAGAGAAACCCAAGGAAAACAAAGTGAAGAAACCCAGCCCAGAAAAGAAAGCAGAGTAACCTAGAATGAAAAAAAGCGAAGAAACCCACCCCCGCAAAAGTCTAAACAAGACGAAGCCAGTCTCCAAGATCCTACATCTTAAACTAAGCCTGAGTTTCACAACCCAAAAGGGGATGACTGGGAGCCAAAGCCTCAGATTGTTCATCTTGATCCGCGTAGAAGGGCATATAATCTGCACCCTATTTTACTAGTGCCTGGGAGATCAGCTCACAAGAGTGCGATTGAAACCTAATCACACATCGGTCATTGCTCTTTATCCTTTTCTCCCATCCAGCTTGAGACCAAGGAAAGCCCCTTTTGCGCTTTGCCCAGTGCAGTGGATCTTCTTCCAACTCTGAGTCGGTATCGGGTTCTGTATAGAACTTGGCAATATCAAAGTGACCAGGATCCAAATAATCGTTCCCACGCCTTGTAATAGGCATATTGGGACGAACGGGAGAAGCATCGGGAGGGCCACCCACAGGAGGAGCCAAGGCATGATGCATGAAGCAAGCCATGGTAAGGGGTCGGGCATTGGAGAGATAAAGCCAGGTGTTAATCTGCTTGTTATCAATCAGTTCAATCTGGTGGGTTGTGTCGGGAGTGATGTTGTGGGGCTGGATATCTTCAAGGATGCTCACCAACCTTCGGGGGTATTCCTCACCCTCAAGGTACTGAGAAATAGCTTCACCAAGTTCTTGTAGAGTGTAATGCCTCAGAATTGCGAACCAATTCCTATTTGGTGTTCCATCTGTGGGAACTTACCCAGGGTAGCAAGTGTGCGGTTCCAGTGGATGCGTTGGTGGTCTCGATGTAGATGATCTTGATAGGCTTTTCCTCATAGACGGAGGACGGAGGATGAATAACAGCGACATCTGCATGAGTTCCAGAAGGGCTAGCAACAACTTCCTCCTCATGTTTATCGTCGGAGTTCATTCGGGCCGCCTTTTACGACTCAGTGGCTTTCTTAAGAATGTCGGCAATGAGGGAGTCGAGAGCACGGTAGAACAGCTGGTAAGGTCCGTCACAAGGAATATTAAACTTTGCTTAGAAGCCTTGGAGAGTAGAATGTGAGATCGTAGCCGTCCTCACTTCTTCCCACGAGGCATTCCCACACTGCCTCATCAAGGTAATCTTCTTTTCCTTGCATTGCTGCAAGACGAAATTCCTCATAGCACGGTACCTCCTCCCAGCAATGGTGCTCTCCACTCCGTTCAGATTCAGCTCGGTTCTAAATTCCATAGTGGGAATTCGTGACATCCTTGTAACCAATTAGATCAACAATAACCAAAGCCAAGGAAGAAACTACAAGGACGTGCAAGAGACTCACTTATGCAATGCAAGTAAGAAAAAAAGTGTGGTAGTGGGAGAGGTAATTGATCTATCTTTTCAAGAGCTTATTGGCGCCATTAGGGGTCTATCAGGCGCTTTTACGAATCAAGAGTGTTTGCATGACTGGATAGAGAGGTGGAGGGAGTGGTTACACCTTAAAGAATCAGGGGTTGTAATGGGAAACTTGATGAGAGCTCCAACTTACCGTATTGGGGCTTCAAAAGGCCAGATGAGGTTCTACTGTTAAGAAGCTAAGACATATTGTATGACTACTAAGTTGAAGATCAAAAGGAGCTATGGCACAATCTAATTGAGCCGCTCTGTAACCTTTTGTAATACCCACAAGATAATAGAACTCCTTGAGAGTAAGACAAGGTGATAGGATAAGGCAATGGGATGCTAACAGTGATTGTTACGGTTCCGATTAATTATTAGGAGTAGAAAACATACCTTTAAATGTCTGAAATGACCTTGATAAATAATTGAACCGACAGAAGTGAAGAGGTTTGGCGATGAGTGAGAATGGAAGAAAGGAAGGTGGGGAGGAAGGTGGTGCTAAATAGGACAAAAAACGAGCAGCTTGAAAATTTGAGGTGTTTGTTGAATATCCAAGTTTCAACTTGGGCAGCAAACCTCTTGAAAGAAGTACCATGTTCGTTGTACATTCAAGATCTAACGGCCTGTTCGGAATGTAGAAAAGAAAGTGTACGGAGATACAGCGCCGTTCAAGTACAAGCATCCGAACTTGTATTCTTACTCTAAACAAACTTGCTGTACTGTTGAAGGTATAAGTCAAACAAACTTGGAAAAGAGCCCTAGAGAGGTATGAATGGTATGCGACAAGAATAGCCCTAACCTATTTGTACTGGGGATTTGAAATTTCTCACATAAGGAAATACATACTTTTAAATATGGATCTTGTAGGTTCAATTTGACCATGTAAGGTCTTGTATCTACTGAGAATAAGATACAGAAAGAGTGTGATTTTTCATGATACATTGTATGACGCAATAGTGGACCGGCCCAGGGGTGGGTACAAATTAGGAATAGTGCTAAATAGTTGGGTTGCGTCCGGAGTGCACAAAGGGGTGGACAAGCAGGAGAGCACTTGGATGAGCAGAGAGGATAGTTGAGGATAATACTACTGAACAACGTCACATTTGGACAAAACTTTAGTACAAACTGGCACTATATTGTTATTCGAAGATATAGTGTTCTCTATCTAATTTGCAAGCGAGAGGTATGGTTGAGACTATTGATTTTTGTTCATCATTTATGCGCTTCTAACAAGCTAACCAGGGGATCTAGTATGATAGTTTTATAAAATGGTACAGGAGTCACAATGTCTATATGTACTGGAAGACGGATCTCTTGGCTCAAAAAAATGTTTGATCTAATCTGAGGATCTGAGACATTTCCCTGTACTGGACAACGGTTGCCGTCCGCTGGACCACCCCATCCCGTTCCTCAACCCTTCAAAAATTGAGGAGAGGAACGCCAGCAAGAGGAAAAATAAAACCGCGATAGCGGCAGCCATCAATGCAAAATAATTAAGAAAAGATGAAAGAAAGAAAAGAATGAAAGGAGAGATAGATTAAGGAAAGAAGCAGATATAAAAATAGATAGAAGAAAGGAAAGGAAAATTAAGAGGAAAGAAAGAAACAAAAAGTAAAACAAAGAAAGAAAAGAAGGAATCAATCGGGGTTGCTTGGCAACCATCCCTACAAACCATCAAGCTTTAGTAATTTTATGGACAAAATCCATGAAACTGGAAATCAAACCAAGAGGGAAAATTAGGAATCGAGGAAAGAGTGTAAAAAATAATACCAGAAGTAGGCAGTAGAGGAGACTCAGAATTAATCCTCAAATCTCGTTTTCTGAAAAACCCGACTGTATCAAATCAATCTCACAAATGTAAAACCGCCAAGAAATCTCTCGCAGTCTTGGCACTACCACCAGTGCTGGCATATTATTACTTTTTCCCCCCTCCTCCTCTTTCTTCCCCGCTCAACCACCTCGGTCCGCTTGAGCTCAATTTCTTTTATTCTTTTCAACTTATTTTCTTTTGAAATCAGAAAGCGACTATATCAGCAATTATTAAACAAGCTTTCCTCCAAAATCCCCCGTATCCAGTAGGATTACTGATTGCTAACGATGGTTCCAGCAAATATGTTAGCGGCTCGGCACCGATGCGGACAGTGCCGGGTCGAGAAGCTACTAAATGCCTTTGATATCAATTCCAATGGCCGTCGGATGAGATCATGTAAACAATGCCTGGTACGTTCTCGCTGAAAGATTTATTACTTCCAAGTTGCAACTGTATATTCTAACTAATTATGTTTAAACAACAGGAAAGGAGGAGAGTAGCACGGCTGGCCGCAGGACCTCAAGTACCGGCAACTCCTCCGGTACCCGCCGTATTTCTCCCACCCCCTTTTCCCCCCGCACCTCAAACACCTCAAGCACCGAGTGTACTCCAAGTACTACAAGCACCGTCAGCCCCCAGTTCTCCTCCCAATGCCCAGTATGGTGTACCAGCTCCCCCTGTGCTCTCCCTTCTTCGTACCCCTTTGCTTGAGCCATCAAACGTTATACCTCATCCACAATACCTGTTTCCTGCGGAACTCCCCCCAGCACCAGTTGACTACTCTCCTCCCGCAACATGGCGACCGGTATCACCGGTACGAATGCCGGCCCAGGTAAGTGCTCTGCCCCCGAACCCCTTTGCTGCTGCTTTTGTTCCCCAATCTACACAACCACTCCAGCAAGAACATGCTGCAGATAACAGTCTTAGGAATCGGAGATGTCTCTTGTGCCGGCAGGAGAAAGCTCTCGGTGAGTTTGAAGATGATACGGGTATAATTTTGCGAAGCTGTTGCCAAGATTGTTTGGTGAGTAACAAGTTCAAATTAAGCAAATTTGGTGGTTTACGCCAAGCAATTACTAATAGAATACGATTAGGCTACATTGAGAAATAGAAGACACCAAGCACACCCAGAACAACGCCCAGCTGCTCCAAACTATGTAATGGAACATATCTCTGGAGCGCTCGCCCTGCAGACTAGAGTGTTCCATGCATTTTTGGAGAAGCGGGCACATTGGACCCCGCACAGTCTGGGTCGGATGGATGTTGTATGCAGAGGCTGCAACGCCCTGCACTGGGGTGCTGAGAAGTCAAGAAAAAGACCCAACCAAGTACCAGGTACTTTTGAGTCCTGCTGCAAGGGAGGGGATGCTGTGGTTGAGAAAATGCGGCCACTACCAGAACCCCTCCATACCTTGATGACGGGAATGGAACCGGCATCAAGAAGCTTTAGGGAGGGGCTGAGGCACTGGAATAGCCAGTTTGCATTCACTTCCATCAGCTACAATATGGATGATCGCCCAACCGCGATTGGACAAGGTTTCCATCTTTTCCAAGTTCATGGTGCGATCTACCATCATCAAGGCCCACTGGTTCCACCCAGTGGTGCTGATGCCCGATATTCACAGGTCTACCTCCATGATCCGGCCCATGCGGCCCAAGTGCGATCCGCTAGAGCTCTGGATTTAGATGGGGCCTTGATCAACTCACTGACTGGGATGTTGCAGGAGACTTGCCCTTTCATCCGGCTGTATCATACAGCCAAAGAGAGATTGTCAGAGATCTCTGAGGATGAGCAAGACTTCCGCATCATCCTGAATCCACAGCTGAGTCTGATTGTAGAGTCCGGGGCAGACATGAGAAGGGAGAACCTTCCAACGGCGGATGAAGTCTCCATGATTCTGCCGGAGGAATATGGTGATGGTGGATTCAGGGACATTGTTTTGGCAGAGCGATCCAACGGAGTAGTACCTAATAGAGGGTTCTCCATCATCAATCCCAATCATGCCTCCTATCTGCCTCTCCATTATGTTCTCCTATTTCCCTATGGTGAACCAGGGTGGCATTGGGGACGAAGGCTCAACCTGGCTGGTAACAATCGTGTCAAGGACAGGTTATCCCAGAGAGCCTTCTACCGCTTCCGCCTCCATACTAGGACAGATGAGCCATCCACTATTCTTCGAGCCCAGAGGTTACTGCAGCAATTGGTAGTTGATGCTTGGGCGATCTCAGATCAGAACAAGCTCAACTGGCTACGGTCAAATCAGGCTCGCTTGCGGACTGATTTGTACAATGGGCTACAGGATGCGATGAGCGCAGATGACGTCAATTTTGCTGAGGTCGGAAGAAGGATTATCCTGCCATCCACGTTCACCGGAGGAGATAGATTTATGCAGCAGCTCTACCAGGACAGCATGGCTCTGGTGCGCCACTTTGGCAAACCATCTCTGTTCATCACCTTCACTGCCAATCCCAAATGGTCTGAGATTGTTATGGAGTTGTTACCAGGGCAGACAGCTGCGGATCGTCCAGATCTCGTAGCTAGAGTTTTCCATCTCAAGGTACGGGATCTATTAGATCAAATTAGAAAGAAACAAATCTTTGGGCATTGCCAGGGCTGGGTATGGACCATCGAGTACCAGAAGCGAGGCCTCCCTCACCTCCATCTTCTGCTCTTCTTGAAGACCACTCCTGAGTTCCTGACGGCTGCATACATTGACCGTTTTATATCTGCTGAGCTCCCTACCGAGGATGATGAGATGGGACAGCAGTTGCGGGCAATTATCCAGAGCACTATGCTCCACACTCAATGTGTTGGAGGTAATGGGCATGCCCTCTGCATGAAAGATTTGAACCCCCTTTTTGCCCCCACCTGTCATAAGGGATATCCCCGTGAATTTCAGGAGGAGACAATCATCCAAGCGAACGGATATCCCCTCTATCGGAGGCGGAATAGTGGTCAATCCTTTACCGTTCGCGCTCGAGGATCAGCGGGTACAGTGATGGTTCCGGTGGACAATAGGAGGGTCGTCCCCTATAGCCCCTATCTCTCTTTGAGGTATAATGCTCACATTAATGTTGAAGTATGCGGGTCGGTACAATCTGTAAAGTACATTCACAAGTACATTTACAAGGGGGGCGACCGGGTCACAGTCACTGTGGACTCAGAGATTGATGAGATCAAGCGTTACCTCCATGGAAGGTACATTGGACCAACTGAGGCCGTGTGGCGTTTGTTTGAATTCGATACTCACAAGGAGTACCCTCCAGTGAAGCACTTGGCTCTGCATTTGGAAGGCCAGCAGCCCGTCTACTTCAAAGGCCTTGAAGATCCTGCGAGGATACGGGAGCTGATCGAGTCTTCCTTATCAACACTGATTGGATTCTTTGACTACAATCAGAAGAATGAGGATGGGCGGCAGTACTTGTACCATGAGTTCCCAGAGCATTTTGTCTACGAGCGAAAGCTGGGTTGGAAAAGGAGGCAACAGGGATTCTCTATTGGACGCATGTACTCTGCAAGTCCATTCATGGGTGAGAGATATTATCTCCGCATGCTATTGACTGTCGTACGGGGTCCTATGGGCTTTGAACATTTACGCACGGTTGATGGTACTGTGTTCCCAACATTTAAGGGGGCCTGCATCGCATTGAATCTATTGGAAGATGACGGGGAGTGGGTGGCTATGTTCAGAGAAGGGGCGGAGTTCTTGACTGGTAGGGCACTGCGACATCTGTTCGCTTTGGCACTCCAGTACACTACTATTACCGACCCGAATCTGATTTGGGAAACATTCGGTGATAGTATGTGTGACGATCTTCCAAACCTGATCACCAGTGGCAGGTCACCACAACCCGCGGGCATGGAGATATTTGAGGGTGAGCTACACCTCGACTATGGTCTGTACCTCATTCAGCAAGATTTGCTTGAATTTGGTAGAACCTTGGTCGAGTTTGGGTTACCGATACCGGTACTTAATTGGACTGGGGGTGTACCCATCTTGGCCAACCCAGGCTTGGAGGGAGAGAACTACTATGATGCTGCACAGGAGCAGGAAGCCTATGCGACGATGCGGGATAAGCTAAATCCTGAGCAGGTTTCCTGCTTTGAGGAGATAGTGAGTGCCGTGGAGCATCAGGAACCTAATCCGCGTCTACATCGGAGTTCGGTTTTCTTTCTTCAAGGGCCAGCTGGGACGGGTAAGACTTTCCTCTATAATTGCTTATGCAGTTACTTTCGGGCTAGGGGAAAAGTTGTCCTTTGTGTTGCATCCTCCGGGATTGCAGCCCAATTGTTACCTGGGGGTCGAACAGCTCACTCCAGATTTAAGATTCCATTATCCACTTCCTTTAGTGGATGCAATATAAATAGCAATTCACCTCTAGCACAATTGATCAGACGTACTTCATTGATCATTTGGGATGAGGTGCCAATGCAACATAAAACCTGCTTTGAGGCGGTGAGTTGGACACTGAACGATATCTGTCCAGTAGGTGACCGCTCGCTGTTTGGTGGAATCACTACCGTCTTAGGTGGTGATTTTGCGCAAATCTTACCGGTGGTTCGGAGAGGTTCAAGGCAGGCAACAGTGCAAGCTTCTCTTAGACACAGTTCTATTTGGAGTTCTCTGCACATATTGAGGCTAAAGACAACTATGCGGATTGCAGCCAACGATTCCAATCAGGTCTTCATCGACTTTCTCAAAAGTATAGTGATCGACCATTCCATGCATGGTAGATTGGAATTGCCAGCCTATATCCGTAGAGTAGCAACTGTGGATGAACTTTGTGAGCAACTCTACCCACAGGCACTGTTGAATGAGGCGGTCACGTCTCACGGTACTCTCATTGGAAGAGCTATTTTGGCCTTCAAGAATGATACCGTGAATGACTTCAATGACCTGCTTCTCAATAGGATGCCGGGTGCAGAACATTGCTTTGAAGCTGCCAACAAGGTAGAACTAAGTGATGAAGCTGCTGCTGCAGAGCCCTATGCACTGGAGTACTTGCAAAGTATCAACTTGGCCTCAATAGCTCCTTCATGTCTCAAGCTCAAAATTGGAGTACCACTAATCCTCATCCGGAATCTGAGTCCGAAGAATGGGATGTGTAATGGGACTAGATTAAGATTGTTAGGAATAGCTCGCAATTGTCTGCAGGTTGCGATACTGGGTGGCAAATGGGATGGTGAGATTCGCCTTCTGCCGCGGATAAAGCTCACAACCAGTGATGAAGATCTGCCTTTCATCCTTGAAAGAAAACAGTTCCCAGTCCGGTTGTGCTTTGCCATGACAGTGAATAAATCCCAGGGACAGAGTCTTGAGAAGGTTGGAGTGGATCTCCGCTCTGATGCCTTTACACATGGTCAGCTTTATGTTGCCTTGTCAAGGGTAACCTCTCTGGATGGTCTTACACTATTGCCATCCAGTAATAGTTCTAACAGCACAGCAAATGTGGTGTTCCCAGAGGTGCTGCAAGGATTATATGAAAGTAAGTTTTCCTATTCCTTCTTGCTTTTTCTTGATACTGACTTGGAATTTTGATAGTGATATAACCCAGCGGTAGTACTCTTCCTGGTACCTAATGATGATCACCTTAGATCTGAAGGTAGAATTGGGGTTGGAATTCCTACCGAGGGCTCTTTATGCTACACCTTATGATGATATTATATCTGAAGGTATCAAGTACATTTGGTGATAATTCTACACCTTATGATCTAAGTTCTAAAGGTACTTAGAATCTGAACCTGGTACTGATAGCAGCTGGTTAACTCTTCTATACCTTATGATGATACTCTTTCTGAAGGTTTTAATATTTTCTTTATATTTTTTCTTACTTTTTCATTTTTTCATTTTTAAATTGCCATCCTTCTCCTGTCTCCTTCCATTCATCTCTCCTCTATGTCCTACTGTTATTTGCAATTTATTATCCCTTTACTTGTACTATATTGTGCTTTTTTTTTTTTTCAAATTTTTTCTACAAGCCCTATACCCTAAAACCTATTTTTCTTAGAATACCACATTTTTGATTCTCCACCTCCATATTCCTATACGTCTCAACCGTGGGTGAGAGGGCTGCTAGTCTATATGTACTGGAAAACAGATCTCAAAAAACGATCTTATCCGGGATCCCAGGCCTCCCATTGGTCGGGGAAAATGTACTATCTCGTACGATCCATCTGATAGTACACCGCAGTTGTAGGACCACCTCTACCCTCTGCTCTTGAATGTTTCAGAATGGAGTGAGAAACTGCAAGAACGACAATAAAACCGCGATAGCGGTAGCCCATGATGTATGATAATTAAAAAAAAAAAAATACCAAACAAAGAATAATAAATATTAAAAAACAATAAAAAAAGATGGAAAGCAACAAACCAGGAATAACAAACAATAAAAACAAATGAGAATAAGGAGGGATGAAATAATAAGAGAGAATAAAGAATAGAGAATGAAGAATAACAAATAACAATGAATAATAAACAACCAAGAATAATAAAGAAAGAAAAAAAAACAAAAGTGGTGGCTATAACTTTATTGTATCTCACAGGTATGAGCAGTTGTTTAAATACAGGAGTCAACATAGTATGAGATCTCCTCTAACCCTTAGGTCTACAAACCCTCAACATCTCTGCACAAAACATCCCATCCCATCTTCCCTTCTTCTATATAAGGCCCGCTTTCCCCTTCTCACCTCTTCATCTTCCTCCTTCTACATTCCAGGAAGCAATAAAAAAATGTGATAAAATATATGCAATGAGAAAGAAATAAAATAAATAAATAAAATAAAATAAAATAATAACATAGATGAAAGAACGATAAATAACAAATACTAACACATAATAAATGGAAAAAGGGAAAAAGAAAAATAAAGAATGATGAACAAAGAAAAAGAAATAAAAATACAGGCAAAGAATAAATAAGAAAAAAAAAAAAGGAAATAAGGAACAATGAATAAAGAACAGGAAACAAAGAAAAAGAAATAACAAATACTAACAACCAACAAGTAATGAAAAAAAGAAAAAAGAATAATAAACAAAAAACAAAAAAAAAGAGATAATAAATACAAGCAAAGAATAAATAATAAAAAGAAAAAAAAAGGAATAACAAATAACAAATAAGAACAAATAACAAATAGTATTAAATAACAAATAATAAAGAGAAAAAAAAGTAAATAAAGAATGAAGAACAATAAAGAAATAACAAATACTACAAACAATAAATGAGAAAGAAAAAAGAATAAAGAATAATAAAGAATAATAAACAACTGAGAATAACAAACAATAAATAAGGAATAATAACAAAATAAGAAACAATAAAAAAGAACAAATAAGAACAAATAACAAATAATATTAAATAAGAAATAATAAGAAATACTAATAAATAACAAATAGTAACAAATAAAAAATCATACTCAAGGATAAGCAACAAATAAAAAAGAAGTTCAGGAGTAGTAGTAGTGTGTAGCACACTACTACCACTCCAGAGTTTAAACCTATACTACTTTCAAGTCTTAACCTATACTACTCCATATACTATACTCTATGTATAATAGCAAACAAGTAATACTTCTTTAATGTATAAAAAAACATCAAATGAGACTTATTCTGTTCAATAAGCTATATATATATATCCTCCAGGTGTGAAAGAGGACTACCAAAAACTACTATGTATTCTTCTTAACCTATACTACTCCTTCTACCATACTTTTTCTATGACACTAAATAATAATACTCCTTTAATGCAAAAACAAATAATAATACCAATTTACTTTTGCATACAAGCTCTAAGGAATACTCTCCAGATCTGGAAGGGCCCTGCTAAATGCTCCTCCTACTTCAAAGTCTTAAACCATAATACCCATACTATGCTCTTTGTACAACACCAAACAAGTAATTCTGCTTTAATGTATAAAAAAACTTCAAACAACATTTGTTCCCTCAAATAAGATATGAGGAATACCCTCCAGGTCTGGAAGGGGCCTGCTAAATACTACTTCCACTTCAAAGTCCGAAACCATAATACTCATACTATGCTCTTGGTACAACACCAAACCAGTAATTCTGCTTTAATGTATAAAAAAGCTTCCAACAACATCCATTCCCTCAAATAAGATATAAGGAATACCGTCCTGGTCTGGAGGGGGCCATGCTAAAGACTACGGTAACTTTCCTGTCTTAACCTGTATCACCACTGAAACTGTATTCTTTGCACAACACCAAACAAGCCACAGTGCTTTAATGTATAAAAAAACTCCAACAAGAGATATTGTCTTAGATAGTCTATAAGAATACGCCCTCCAGGTCTGGAGGGGCTCTGCTAGTCTATACTGTACAAAAAGATACAAGTCAAGTACATGGTACAGAAACCATATTAAAACGGAGCACCCAACCTTTGTACAGCCTAAAAGGATTGCACGACAAGCGATCAAAGATGAACCACAACACCAAGATCTATTTCCAGAAGCAAATGAACCATTCGATTCAATTGACCTTTCAGAGGTAGATTACGAGCTGGAATCAGATCAGAGTGAAGTCGATTCTGATGTTGAGAGTCTTGACCTCTCTAAGAGTGAAGGAGGTTTTATTGCCTTGGATGAATCGCCCATAGCAGCAAATCACAACACTGCAGGGAGAGTTCTCCGTGACATGGTACAGCATGAAAATGGCAAAGATGAACTATGGGAACCCTTTCAAAACAAGACTGACTTCAAACTTGCCCAATGGTTTATTGAAGTAAAAGTACCTAAAGAGCATATTGACAGGTTTTTCAAGAAGGATTTAAGGTCAGAGAACAGCACAATTAAGTCTGTCTACCATCTACTTCCCGCAGTTGATGAGCTGGAATCAGGCTTGAGAATGAAAAGTTGGAAAGAGGGCTTGATATTATTCGATGAGCTTGTAAGTAGATCAATTTCTATAAGGTATTTAACGAACACATAACAGGACCTTGAGGATGGATCTTGGCCGCAGGTTCCTTCGTCCACACAGAGATTTTTTTACCGCAGTCCCATTGATTGTGTCAAATTCCTTCTTAGTCAAAAAGTTCTTTGCACATGACATGGTTTACACCCCAACAAAGGAATGGAATAGCAAAATACCTCCCGAGAGGGTGTATTCGGAGATACATACAGCTGATTGGTGGTAGGAGACTCCGGTAGGTCACAATTGGACATTCTGAGGTCTGAATAGACTGTAAGAAAGTACTAACATATTTGTACTAACAATATAAAAAGGATAGTTTACCCGAAGGAGCAACACTTGTACTGATCATTTGTTCTTCAGATGTTACATTTCTTACAAACTTCTCAGGAAATAAAAAAGCCTGGCCAGTTTACCTGACTATCGGTAATATCTTGTCAAAAACGAGAAATAAATCATCCAAGCACGCGACCGTCTTATTAGTACTTTTGCCTGTCCCACCAAAGATGCTTGGGGTAGTGTCAAAAGATTCACAACAATGAGAAGTAAACAGTGATATTCTTTGTCAGCTTATAGAGTTTATTTTTGCCCCATTAACAGCTATTGCACAAGCCAGAATTGAGGTCAAATATGCCAATAGCAAGGTTCGACAATGTTTTCCATGTCTTGCAGCATGGATTACGGATCATTTGGAAAATGTCACTTTGCAGGGGATTCAGCAGAATCAATGTGCGGTTTGTGAGACACCACCAAATCGGTTGGGAGTCTATGTGGGATGTTCTGCAGCTGAACGGGATTACACAAGAAGTCGAACACTTTTCACGAGATATTGTAACGGGGATAGGGAAGCCGGTGAAGATTTGACTAGTCTTGGGTTTAGATTGCTTCCAAGTATCTTTTGGGGAATTTCTAACATTGATCAAGCCTGCTTGCCAAAACCAGATATCCTATACGTCATCTGCCTCAGAATATTCGAAACGCATCTCATGAAGTGGGTAATTGGATTTCTCAAGAAGTACAAGAGACCGTAGAATTTTGATACTGTTTGGAGGAGTCTGCCAGCCTATCCCGGATGTTCACCACCCAATAAAGAATACAGTAGGGTTTTGCAATAGACCAGCAAAGAAATGAGGAATTTGGTTAAAGTTCTCTTGCCATATTTTGCCGCCGCACTATGTCATCCCAGTACCTCTGAATGTCAAATCTTTACCAGGGTGCTGGCTTGTATTCGATCAATTGCTGACTTTACGCTTATGGCACAATATAAAAGTCATACCGATGAGATAGTTTTATACCTTGCGCAGTACTTCAAAGCCTTCCATGATCACAAAGATGTCTTTAAAGAGTATCAGAAGGATAAGTCGTTAGCCCAAAAGGTATGAGAGGTAATGTCAAGAATACAGAGTAGAAACAGTCATATACTTAATGAACATCGACTTTCAGATGTTACCATAGCTCAAAGATGGCACATTGTGGACGAACAGCATCAAGAGCTCGAGGGTGTAGTGGGAGATATATATGATTAGGATGTCAATTTCAACTTCATTAAGATACACCTATTAAGTCATTTTGGAGACCGTATGCGGCGGTTTGAGGACATCCAAATATATTCGACTGAGTCAGGGGAGAGTAGCCATAAGACCATGGTCAAGGAGGACTATAGATGGTCAAACAAGAACAATGCAGCCTATCAGACATTACGGACTTATGCCAGACTGGACAGCTTCAAAATTCACGAAATGAATGTCAATGCTCGCATTGCATGTTCTATATGTGACAAATGCAGGAGTAGAGCTTACAAGTGGAGTATCAGATCAGCAATTAGATGACTAAAGAGGCTTACACCAATTGTTGATGAAATCACACAGTTCGAACCATTGTTAAAAGATTTACCAGGACTCATAGTTGATTATTATCAGAGGAAATCAGCCAGAGATAACACTTCCGACAAAGACTCTATTTGGAAGTTCCCAATTGAAATCTGCCATGTATTATGGGTTCCAGTAGAAGACTTTCAGGACTCAAAGGAGCTGACATGGCACATTTCCCACTGTACAGGAACACAGCTCTGGAAATCAACAGGATATAGTAGGAATGATTGGGTATGGGTGGATTCTGGTAATGTAAACATCTATGGAGCACTTAGGGGACTCTATCCGGCTCATTTGGTATCGGTTTTGAAGGTTTGTGATATAATTACAGGCTCAGTTGACCGGCATGTACTTGTAGATTGGCTTTACATTGAGAATGCTGGGAAAATTAGCAATATTACCAGACTGGTTACCATCACATTAGGGACAGGACAGAGATCAACAACAACACAAATTGTAGTAAATATCAAACGTATTATGGAAATGGCACATCTGGTTCCAGAGTCTGCAGGAGCTAGGAATAGCCATTGGTATGTAAATAATAGGATTGATTTAGAGATATTTAATAGAATATATTGAAAGATTGTGGCTGAATATATCTTTATAATAGGCTTAAACCTCTACAGTAAAATACAAATGAGCCTAACAAGAGTACAAAGGAAAAAGGCACACAGAAATAGAAAGGTTTAAACGAGAATGGGCTGGTAAGGTAAAGAAAGAACCATCGGAGACGGATTATAGTGCAAGAATACCGAAAATCGTAAAATAAGTGGGGTAAGAAACTGTGGTGCAGTAATGAAGAGCAGGGAGTGACCACAAAGAACAGTGGAATGTGTAGAGGATTGCTAGGCATGGACAGAGTCCCTAGAGAGATGAGGGCCAGGACAGGAAGACAGGGTTACGGGGAATGACCAGTAGAAGCAAGACACTGAAACTGTGGTAAGGTTTATCTAGCCACGCTAGTCTGGATAGATACCTTTCAACATCACAACAGTGATTGTGAAAAAGGGGTAAAGATATTGGGGGGTCAGTGGACACAGAAAACATAATAGGGCAATGGGGAGGCAGAAGAACCCGCGATGGCTACAGGACCAATGCAAGGTGCAAATGAGCCTTATAGAAGTACAATAGGGTTGGCACGATATAATATTAAGTGATGTATGTGAGGTAGAGGGAGAGGAAGACATGTTAACCACTACACGGAGATATTAGGTAATACATGAGGGAGAATTTTTTTTGCTGATGGGTGTCTGATTTATATTGCATATATTTTGCAGATGATACCACCCCTACTACATCCCCAGTATTTCCCAAACACTCTAGGTCTCCCTCTTGGAACTGTGAATTCTACTAATTATATTGCATCTAGGCCAGTATGGACTCTCCAAAGTTGCAAGAAAGTTTACTTGCAACATTTGTTACAGATCTTAAACTAATTTGATAGCATATTAGGAAGCTACGAAACTATCTATAAGAGTATTTGAACTCCTTCAGATCCTTTTCTGAATAGAGTTTTATGAAAAGGTTCTTGGTTGCTCTCTGAAACCACTCTTATCTTACTAGTCTCTCTAGCACCTGCTATTCCCAAAAATGCAGAAATGGCTCCAGCTCCATCTCCTTCCACTGTTACTGCTATCCGCCTCCTGCTCGCTGCTGTCCCCTGGTCTAAGCACTATATTTTTCCTCTCTTTTCTCTTTTTTCCATCATGCAATATTGCCAATAGGGATTTTAAAGTAATTTACTACTTCATCTCTGCTTGGCTCCTGTATTTTGGTAGAACCATATGGTATAGATGCTATGTACTAGTATGAAAGAATGTATAGTTTGTAACTAACAGTGTACAACCAATAGGAATTTTAGATAGGCTTTAGTTGAGAGACTTTTGAGGGGACTTTACTTAATTGCTCCTATTTGGGACCCTTTTTGTTCTCTTACTGTGTAGAACTTTGTTGGAGGAAGGGCTAGAAGATCTATTTAGATCTTGATATATCTGGTAGCTTCTTTGTTGGAAGTATTTGTTGACATTCTTGCTCTTAGATATATTTTGTATACCCAATACCTGTTTCTCTGTTTCTGTATTTTCTTTCCATATTTGCATGTATGAACTAAATATTATTGCTTTTTGAGGAGACAGTTGATGTTGAAGTCAATGGCAAAGTGTGTGATTATTTCTCATGGTTTTTATTTCTTTTTTTGTTTAAAAATCATTACTAATACTATAATTTCTGTGTTTTCCAGTTTTGCACTTTATTTTGACTTCATAGCATGACGTTCAATTATGCGATATTTTATGGTATCTCACTCATGATACTGCTGCAACTCTTGGATGGTTTTCGGTTAATGTGAAGGGGGTATAATCTCAATTGAATCAGTGTTGATTAAGCACTTGTGTTAAAAAGTAAAAATAATAAAAATTCTTTCCTTATATTACTCTTCATCCTTTTTCATTACACTTCATCTTCCCCTGGTTTTTGATTCAACAATCCTGACAGAAACATACCCAAGTAATATTTTAGGATATGTTCTGCTTTTTCTCTAACCTATATTGGTACAGTTGTGTCTCGAAAGTCCTCATACCCTTGTATTTGAATGAATACCATCTAATACCCCAATCTTGAACTTTTTCCAGTAAATCAGAAAGTATGTAGATACAATAATAAAATTTACTTTTAGATTATCAACTAGCCTGAGTAGAATTATATGTAATAATAAAGTTAAAATATGTTTTGTTTGTATAACTCTAGGTTGATACTGGAGTCTGTAAACTTTTTGTATAAGGTTTCAACAAAAACTACCTATTATATATCTAGGGCTGTCATGGACAGAGGCTAAGTAAGACTGTAGTACCTGGTAGGAATTGGGTGAGGTGTTGAAAGATTTCATACTATGGCTCACATTAGGGTTGTGGGATTTTGCACAACTTAGGGTTATAAGTTGTTAATATATTTTGATAGGTTGATGCACTTAAGTGACTCACAGTTATAAGTTAGACAATGTTATGATTTTTGTACATGACTCAGATTGTGAGTTATGGGTTTCACACATATGATACAGCAAGTACACATGATTGTATTATAATAAAATTGAGTGACTCACAGTTATGAGTCCCAGGGTTAGAGTTTCAGAAAGAGTGAGTATAAAAGGGGTCAAAGAGACCCAGAAGAATGAGCTCTTCATGCTATCATCCTAGTATCTTCTTACCTATAATTTTACTACTTTACTTCTTCACCTAAGTGGCTATGTCATAAGAATACTCTTGTGAGTAGGTCAACAAATAGAAGCCTTAAGTGCTTGACTATCAATATGACAAACAAGAGAATAAAGGTTCTCAAGAACAAGGCTAAGATATTGCCACCTATACCTAAGTGTCCTGACTAGTAAGAAATATTATAGAAACCTAAAAATATAAATAAAAGAACTAAGATACATAAAGATAGGTATTTATACTTGAGGTATTAGAGATTATTTTAGATAAAACTAGGTGTAGTATAAATGTCAAAGTGATTAATATATGAATTTATCTATATTAATTGAAGTATCATAAAAGAACAATTGAATATAAAAGAAACTTTATTCACAGCTCTAAAATTACTCTTATAGAAAGTAATACTCCCTAAAGATTGTACTAAAACCTTTTTAAGATTATTTAGTACTGCCCTATACCTAAAGATTACAATTAAAATACTCTCTCTTTTAGCTGGAAATTGCCCATAAAGTTGTTAGTTCTATACTACAATTGCAGGATAAAAGATTGATCAAAAAAGATATTATACTATAGGTGTAATCTATAGTAAGGTAGTAATTACTTTGATGGTGTAAATATGTATTAAAAAAATTAAAACATGAAAGTATTCTACTTTAAGAAAGGCATATCAATATTTCCTACACTAGTATCAATTTTGACTACCAAGAACAGAGAATGCTCTGAATTCCTATAAGACTTGTGCCTGACATTCTTGTATATCTTTAAAGGCTATGATCCACCTTTTATTCTTAATTAATAGATATTCTTACTCAAAAGTAGAGAAACTACATATAGTATTTTTGAGTAAAATGCTTGTATGGAGAAATCTCAACTAAATAATTGACTTTTAATGAGATCTTTATTTATATACCATATCCTGATCTATAGTTACCTAGATATTACATATACTTAACATTAAATCATCATACCTACAAGTTATCAAGATGAAAAAAACTTTGTAATGCATATTTTTAGCAATAACATTTTAGTCAGTACTCAAACATACTGGTCTGTAAACTGTATCTGATGCTAAAATTTTACAATAATTTCTAAAAATGCTCTTTACAGCTCATATTTTACTATGTATTTAAATAGAATCTATTTATTTATTTATTTATTTATTTGTGAACAGTAGGTTCAGTAATGTTCACTTAGTTGCATTGGCCAGGGGTACAAAGACTCGTGCTCGTATGATATCATTACTGCCCTCTCTTTCTTTTTTTCTCTTCCTTTTTTTTTTCCCCCTTGGGCAATACTGTACCGTACCTTAACAACTCCTGGTCTCTATACGATAACTATGATATGTTCCTCACCATAACCTCATCCTACAAACTAACCCAAATCCATCCATCCATAAATAAATAAATACACCCTTTCTCTCTCTCCATCCTGGCGCAAGAACAAGACACACATCCATCCATCCACACCCGAAGCATCATAAAACCTCACTCGCTTGACGCATCAACCTTTGAATGTTGGAGGGATTCCCCACATCTACCGCATTCAACCAACGCCTCCCCACAAAAACGGACGAATAAGCTTCTGCGCAAAACCCCCCCCCCCTCCCCCGACCGCCCCCGACGCCCTTCGGGCTTATGATAACCTAACTTGGCGCCTCGGGGGGGGGGGGGTTTCGTTCTTCTTCTTCCGGTCACCGCTATGATTAGGAAAATCCCATAATGGATGGTATTTCGAGTGACGACTCGTGAGTTTGGAGAAGAAAGAGGTTGTCCGGTATGATATATATTATCATAATTATTATTATTATTATGGATGGAGGGAGGGAAAAGGATTTTCACCCCCCCAAGTGCTGGTTATGATAATGTGAAAAGAGGGGGGGGGGTTTGAAAAAAAAAATTTGTTTATTTATTTATCCGATTTTTTTTTTTTTGTGTTATGATGTGATATCTTACCCATTGTATCGTACTTGAATTTCTCCGTCCCCTTGAGAATGGTTGGTTTAGTGTAGTAATCTAAGGTATGATGGATATCATGTTTGAGGACTAACTTTACGGTTCTTATGATATGATAGTGTAATCATGACCCATCACCCACTTTTTTACGCACTCTTCTCTTCATTCCTCAATCCGTTCTGCGAGGTGGGGGGAAATGGGGGGGGGGGGTGTTCATCCCATCCGATTCCCCCCCTTCCTTCCTCCTTTGTCCCTGGTCAATTCCTCGAACCCAATCGGCATTCCAAACTCCCGTCACCGTCCTATCAACTTTCACCATTTGATAAATCAGCTTAATGCTGGAGGTTATTTATTTATTATATATTATTATATCATACACAGCTCCCAAATCTTCAATCCCGCCTCGCCTCAGCTACGATATGATACAAGGAAAAAGAAAGAAAAAAAAGTATAATACACTACCAATGTCACTTTCTCGAAAAGCACAGCACAGCAAAATAAAAAAATAAAATAAAAATAAAATGGGAGGGGCAAAAAAAAAACCCCCAAATACCGATTAGTCCAATCTCCATTTTTGCTCCTCTCCCCCCTCCCCTTCTGGATGCGCAGTGTAAGGTCTAGTATATATAGCGGTATGATATACTATACATAGCTGGGGGTGAAGGGGGGGGGGGTTAGTGGACAAGCGCAGGCACAGGTACTGTACAGTACAGGCACAGGCACAGGCACAGGCACAACTTATCGTACTGTACTCGTTCCATTCCATCGCGCACTACACTACATACACCTCCACCCGCTAGACCTCCCCGCACCCCCCCGGGGAGATTATGATATGTCGGGTTGAGAAGGCTGTTCAACTTCGCTTACCGTTACTTTACGATGCCATTACTCGAGTAGTGTACTCCCCCTTCCCCCCCCCTCTCTTGACAACTGGTGAACTGCACCGTTCCTGAATCGCGACTTTTTGCCCTTATTATTGATTTCGGAAATACGTGTTCCCCCACTAAAGGGTTGTTGCGATTGGGGGGTGGGTGTGTGTGGACGGGGAAATTGTATCGTATCGTAATCGAGGTGGTGGTGCATTGCATCCATCGAGATGAAGTAATATTAATATATATTATGTCTTGGACCAGTTGTGAAGGAGGTTTTTTTCTTTCTTTTTTTCTTCTTCCCCTTTGAAGAATACTCGAGTATTGTACAAGTACGGCTCTGTACTGTATCAGACAACCAGGCTGACTGACTGACTGACTGAGTGCGCAGAAGGTGGGGGATGAAGGAGTGGGTAGACTATCATAGGTTATGTCGTCGGTCGGTCGGTCGATCGGTTGCTTGGTCTGGTTTGATGGTTTGATGGATGGATGGATGGGTGAGCGGGCAGACTATATTAACTTATACCCCATAGTGACTGGCAAAGATGTCGATACTTGTGCGTGCATGTTGATAATATTGTGATACTTACTATACTAGGGGTTTTCAATACAAAATTTAAAAAAAAAAAACTTCTTTTTTTTTTTGAGTAGATACTAAAGTCTAGTGGCCCATAGCTATGATACCACAGAATGTTGGTAACTGAACTTTACCAGGGCTTTAGGGTGGTATTTAGGAAAAAAAATAAAATACCAAAAGCATTACAATCCTTACTAAAAGCGATTGCATACTATCTCTCTATAATAGGACTTAGCTTTGGGATTTTCTTGATGGTTAAGATTTTCTTCTGTATCTGTAAGATCTGCACACTTTACCTCTAGTTACCATGGTGAACTCAAAATGTGCTATCATACCAGAAAGGTGGGAATGTTATTCGGGTGTCCACTTGTCACTGAAAGACTTTTTTTTTTTTGGTCCAACTTTGAAAACCCCTACTACACTGTTCTGTACGATACGATACGGCACTAGATTATATCTCGTATGATACTTTGGTCTCAGTCTTCCGTGCCTTGATATAATACTGCTACGCTACCGTATGCAAGGAGGTGACAAGACATGCCATGCCAGACATTTGGAAACAACCCCCCCCCCCGCCGCAGCCTTTCTCGAACCCGAATCTACGAGCAGGATAAGTTACGATACGGTATCATACAGAGACATTTTCATCTTTGTCATATCGTACCGGTACCGGTACCCTACCGCTTCGGACGGGTATCCACACAATCCGCAGCACTTTTACAGCATCGGTGCGGTACAGTTTTTACATGTCGACTCGAAACCACTCTTTCCCGTCAAAGACTCGCGGACGGAAATGATAGTGCGGTGCTGCGTCGCTCGGAAAATTTCGCGATAAAAAGTTTTTAGGAGCGAGTAAGTACTGTACTGTACAAGTAACAATAATAAATAATAGTAAAAAAAGAAAAGAAAGATTAAAAGAGGGGTTCCTCCATGGTAGTAATGATAATAAACCACAGTATCTTACCGACCTTTCGGAATCGTCAGGTCCATGCTGTGCTGGGTGTGTGGTACCGTAATCGCCTGCGCATTCCGAACTTGGACCGTGGGGATTAATCAATCAATCAATCAATCGGCGGTATCAACTTGGTTGTGATTATATTTTCCGGATGCAGGAACGTGTGCTTGGCGTTGGTGCCTTGATCGTATGATGTGATGGGGGTTGGTTGGGGTCGTTGTTGGTCCGAGTTGATATCGTGCGGTGTGGGTACGATGTGATACCGGTATGTTAGTTGTCGCGGTATGATTACACGCTGGGTGGAAGGAAGGAAGGAAGGAAGGTTGACTTGCTGCGGCTGTGGTGTTGTTGCTGGGTTGTACGGTGCGATGCGACTCTCGGTTTCTTTTCTGTTATTGTGATGGTGATTTATTGTATTGTATTGCAGTGTAGTGCGGTCCTGTCGAATCGATTGGCGGGTGGGGTAAATTTCATGGATGGTTCGCTGTGATTTCTGGGTTTTTGGTTGTGATGCGTCCGAGGGTCTAATATTGTGTTGGCGCGTCTTGGTATCATATTACGGTTTGCTGCTTATTATTGCTGTGATGCAGGTATAGGGATGGATGCCAATGTTCAAGCACAATGTATTATATCATTCCATATCATGTGCTGGAGATTCAGCCCCTACATCTATGCCGCAATCCCCGACTCCGTCATGTTGACCGGGACTGAGCAGAGGCAGTTCGACGGTACGGTCCAATTGAACAGTGGTTCGCAGTGCGGTACTGTACACCTCCGTCAAAACGCAATGACATTTAGGGTTAAATCGCGATATATCGTTACTTGTATCATACAGCCCCATCCTTTGTAGGCCATGCAGCGCACGACACTCAATGTATGCAACCACAGATGACGGCAGCGGATAACCGCACCATGAAGCCTTCACTTGAGCTACCGTAACTTAATACACTTTTCGCGAAATCAATTGACCCTGTGCTCACCCTCGGGCCCGAGATGTGATGATTTCCCCTGTTCGAGCTTGGCTCCTGGCGCACCCCGCAATTATCACGTGCTCAGGGAAGGATTTTCAGGGTCCCGTCTGGTAAATCTGTTTGAGTTTGATTTCCCCGACCGGTAGCGACCCCAGTTTTTCCATCGCGAGTGCAAAGCCATGGCCTTGTTGTTGACCTGTCTATGAACCCGGAATAACACTACCCTATGTGTGCTGCTTAGATTGTGAGTCACGTCGCGGCTATCGCTGCTTGGATTTGGGGGACAATTCTTGTGAATACTGGTGATGCGGTTTCCCATTGCTAGATCTCACTCCTGCGCCGAATGTAGTGGTCACGGTATGTCCTGATGGAAACCGCGGTCCGCACGCCCTATACCGGGTGTCCCATGTGGGGTATGGTGCTAAGGGTAAGCAGCTCGAGAAATGCCCTGTGTTGTGTCATAGACCGATCTTGAGACTCTGTCTTTTATCAAGCAAGGACCTTCTTCGCGTAGGCCCAGCTCCGATAATTATCCGCATGGGTGGCATTGGATGCAGCACAACACCTAGCCGGATATCATCCACCCCCAAGGTACTCGAGTGCCGTAGCTATCGTAGGATCCTTTAGAAAACGCCGGTTCAGCTATCCTGAAACTTTCTACTGATCCACCGACCGCAGATAGAAGGCCTTATTTAGATTGGAAATGAGCACCGTATTGAGGGTGGCCAAGGCGCGGCTTAACCCACCAGGCTACATTTAATCTATGGGCGACTGCGGTCGTGCCGGGCGCAGCCTCTGCTAACCGACCAGGGCACTGGGACGTGAGCAGCGGATCCTTGTGATACCTTGCCCTTCCGATAGAGGTCATGGAATGAGGTCGTCGAGCCCCCGGAAGCGCAGTTAAGAATCCTGCGGAGAATATGAGCAATAGCTTCCTACAGGAATTCCGATTTCTGACATAGTCGCAGCTGCGCTTCTATGCCACCATAGGGGGAATATCCGACCCCTCAATCAATGTACTCGTATCCCTTCATATTCATTATCCCCACGGCTTCTTCGCGGTACTTGTAGGTGGCCGCCTTGTCAGGTTTTGTTTTTCCTTTCGGGCATGGTGGTTCTTTTTCCCCTCGTTTTCCCGTTTTTTTCTTTTTCGCGATCTCGAATATGCTTTTTCCGCGGTTGTCTGCATGTGATGGCTCGCTGCTGGGGCCCGGGCTGCGGTGGGATGAAAGACGGCGTCGACAAGGTGGTGAGACTAACACCTCCGTAACCCACAACCCTTGCAGTAGACCGGTAAATTGGTGTCTCCGATCCGTTGCCAAATTCGTTGCACACATGGAGGAGAAGAGGAAATAAATAAAGGTTGTGCGAATTGATACGGTACTTGTAATAATATTATTATGACACCGGTACGGCAACTGCGTACTGCATATTTAAGTTTTCCAAAGGCGCTACCGGCAATCCTCAGCCCTATCCCTTGGACAGCAACGACCATGCGGTGCCATGATAGCCACCGCTTCGCCTTGGGGAGCGCAGCTGCTCGAGTAGAATGGGCCAAAGATTTATAACTGGGAGTGGATTCTGGGGAAAGACCACCGCCCCTGCTATTACTCAACTCAAAGGTAAAGAAAAGCCTTAGTGATGCAGGCAATGTACGATTCCAGCCGCGATAGGACGGCGTTGAGGGCGTCGTATCGTGGGGTATTCGCCAAGGCGGGGGCTGTCGCTCACTCGAAATGGTCGGGGGCGAGTTCTCAATCGGACACGGGGCTGATGAGCATAAAATGATTTGTATGCAATGGTTTGTCAGTAGGAAGCGAAAAGGCTAGCCTTGCGCAATCCCCCATCCGAATTAGGGACAAGGTCTGAGGGCACGCCATGAGTGACAGGTCAAGCGTTGGCATGAGGTCGAAAGAACCTCATACCGGTACCCTACCTCTTTGACCCGGCACATGCCGGCAACATCTACTCCAGTATCATACCATTCCTTGAATTCTCCCCGAGAATGCTGCATAGCGGCAGGCACCAATGGTGATCTTTCACTTGTAGCATCTTGGTGGGGGAACCTTCAAGAGGCTTTGCATACGGCACAGGTAGGCCAACAACACCGTGCCCGGGATGGGCAGCCTAGTTTTCCAGGAATGACTCAGATCAGGTCTTCAGGGCTTGGGGGCGCGAGTGCGTGAGGAGAAGTGGACGGTAGCTATCCGAGCCGGAGCTGTGCCGGCATTGTGCTGTACTTGTAGAATCTACCGCTTATCGGAGGGCCCTGGTGCTGGGGAAGTTAGCGCCAAGATATGTCAAATGCCAGACTTCAAATCTCCAGGCCCGTGTTGATAGCGTGGGCTGGCCCGTGCGTATTTAGACTCAGAGTCTTACTATGGTAGCGAACCCTGGCGGGCGCCCGGGCGTTTTGTCGATTTAGTGTTACCAGTTAATTCCCCGCGCAAAACAAAAAGTCGACTTTATAATATGTCACTGGAGAGCGATGTTTATTCGACACAAATAGTAGAGCCGGGCTACTATTTTTGTTCGATTGCCTCGACGGCACTCGAGTGCGGGATTGTGTGCTGTGCTGTGCTGTGGAACAGAGATCCAGAATTCAGGCCTTCCCAGCTAAGTTTGAATAATAGCCCTGCTGGATGACCGGGTGAGGTGCACGTTGGTGAATTTTGGGGAAGAAGGTGTAGACCTGCCGAAAAGAAAGGAGGAGGGAAGGGGGCCGGAGCAGTCACTTGTTTGTCGGCTGCAGCGAGCATTTTATCCGGTAGGTGCATGAATGAACTGCTACATAATCTGGTCACCAGCATCTGACAGTGTGCTACCCTACCCAATTCCCGGTGTTGCCTTTTGCCATGCCGAGTTATCTATGATACCCTACACAACCTCACCGGATCAATAGGCCAAACCGGGGACTGGATTTTTCCGACCGCTCTAGATACCATGGTATGATGGCTCATTGCGAATTTTCCTGCCCGGTGATTTGTTCATCTGCAGTGGGTCTGGATGGAGCTCCTGGTTTTCGGTACCAGTACCCGTACCTGCTTCGAGTAAGGTTAAGAGCTTATGCTTGTCCGAGGGACCAGTCCAACAAGGCCAGAATCAGGCCAAACGCTGCTATTCTGGGGGTGAATAAAAGGAAAGTGAAATATCCGTGTGCAGGACTGAGCATACTCTCCCACGGGGAGAGGGGTCGAAGGAACCTTACATTTCCTCACATACCAGTACTAACTTGCGAGCCGTGGGCATATGCAGACGGCCAGCGGAGAATCGGTGTTGGCTGGTGAATTATTAGTTTTCGGGTCCAGAAGTTCGGAAACCGGGGATAATTTATGGGCACCTCCTACTCCTCCTACTGGCTGTGGATGATTCCTGGAAGCCGTGGTGCTGGCTGGGTTTTCCGTCACTTTCTTTCTTTCTTTTTCCTTCTTTCCTTTTTTTCCTATATCATCTTTCTCCATGCGGCCCAATTACTCGAGTACTGAGTTCCCTTTCATACGGGGAAGAAAAAGAAAAAAGGCTCAAGAGGACACCATGGCACCCAGAGTTCAAAAAGGTATGAGTAGAGGGTAGGGCTTTAAGCCGATGTCTATGCCATACCTCACTTGAAACGGGTTTTCCGATGGGAACTCCCTGCCTGCCGTCGGGCAAGGGGTGGGAACTTGCGGGCTAAGACCACGAAGGCCAGAACTGTGGCCGCTAGCATGATACTAGAGGCCACCCCGCCAGTCCCCGAACGGGCATTGACAATCCATGGCTCGGATAGGGGCCGTAAAGCTGGAGAGTCCTAGTGCCGTGCCACCAGTTCGCAAGGGGTCAGGCACCGGTACAATTCCGATACATCCAGATTCCCATGTGTGGATAGCTGTAAAAACATCCTTCCAAAGATAACCTTGAAGACTAGGTGGCCTAAAGCATCACTGGCTCCCTTTCGAGCCAATGCAGTAGCTTTTGAGGTGTATGGTCGCCGGCTTTTGGTACCTGTTGGGATTGCGAGAATCCTTGTTGGTGGTGAGGTCCCTGAAAGTCCTGAAAAGATGTATATATAATTGCAATTATCTCCTCTCCTGACACTAGCCCTCCATTCACCTTTCCGGATGCAGCTCACCATCCCAGGGACAAAAATAGGGATGAAAAAATAGGAAAAACTCATTTTGGAATTTGGGGGCTCAACGTGTTCCTTTGGGCTTCCGTACTTACTGGTTATCGCCTCGACTACCGGCAAGTTCCTAGAATCCCTCGTTCCCTCGCTGTTAAGGTGATCTCGCTTGCCCGCAGACGATACATATCAAGGATCCGGTGAGCCCTTCTGTCTGGCTCTTCCGCTGCAGAGTCCGTCCTGCACACACCTTCTTCCTCCATCTGCAGAGGTCGATCTGTGCAAGCACTGTCCCTATTCGTCCCTGATCCGCAGGCTGCTAGGAGGGACGGGGGGACCGCAGTCCTTACCACTTGCTGGCATATCCTTATAATATTATCATCACACCGACACCTCCGGGGCAAAAAAATACTGCAGACTTTTTCTCCATTCTTTCGTGAAGGTCGAGAACCCGAGGGAGTTTATTTTATTTATTCTATTTTGCTTATTTATTTACGATCCTGTAGTGTAAAAAGGTACAGGAACAGTACCTTTTTCAGCTAGACCCATCTTGGCGCCCGCTGCTAACTGGCTCCCACGATTAAGGCAGGTTTCAGTTGCGGCCACGAGTGCAGGGATACTGCGGCCCCAAAGCGAGACTCTTCTCAGTCCGCCTTCTCCTACTTTTTGATAGAGTGTGCGAGGGAAGCGCCAATTCCTACAAAAAAACCCCCCC
>PYWC01000002.1:1263586-1308383 GCA_003182015.1 Tuber magnatum | reverse complement strand
CCTCCTATTTTGCTGCCCTCTAGGGGTCCCAACTTTCCTTACTTTGCTGTAATTCGCTTCTCATGGTCTTTTGACGAATATCTTGCGGCCGAGCATTGCGTACATACCCTTACCCACCAGGAACAACATCCCACTAGTCCGGGTCAACATCGAGTAGGCCCTGCCTCGTTCTGCACGCTACTTACCCCTCCCACCGCGGTCACCGACGATCAGGAACGAGCTTCCATTTCCCCAACCTCCCCCCCTCTTCTCTCGGGCTGCGGTTCGCGCCTGTTTGGGTATTCCACCAACTGTGCTGACATTTGATTGCTACATTGGAGCTGGCACACCTAACTTTGGCGCCGGATAAGCGTCGTATCCAGTCATCGCCTGTCTAGAACCACTGTCCCCCGCACATCATTGGTTTTATATATAGCCCCCTCCATCATACCGCCACTATAGACTCCCCGGTTCGGTTGCGGGCCATACCTTCCATCACCCGGGGCAGCTTTTCACTTATTTTAGTTGGCTCGAGCTGTTGTTGCTTCAGCAGCCGATTTTAACACACTTTCGTCCCCAAAGCTCCGACAATGCCCGGCGACGACCAACTGGGACCTCCGTCTTTTCAGGCGGTTAACAAAATGAGCTCCAGACCAAAGGGCCCTTTGGGCATGAACGGTGTTTCTTCTTCGCGGCTACCGACATCCAGCATCGTATTTCTCTCAAACAGCCCCGCGCCGGTGCAGAACATCCCCAACACTGGATTTCGGTTGCCATCGAATGCTAATGCCACCTCCGCTTCCGAAAATGCGCAAGCTGAGAGTAGCAGATCATCGCCGAGGTCCTCTGAAGGGCGGTCGGACGGAGAGGCACCCCGTTCCCCCACGAAGAACAAGAAGAAGAAGGGCCAGAAGTTCTTTTGCAAAGGGTACGGGTCTTGTAATTTATCTTTTACCCGGAGCGAGCATCTGGCACGACATATCAGGTACGTAGACCTACCCTTATCTCGCCCTCCCCACGGGCACATTTATACATTTGCGGTGTATTTATTGGGTGATTGCATAGAAAACATACGGGAGAGAGGCCTTTCAACTGCCACTGCGGTCGTGCCTTCTCCCGTCTAGACAATCTCCGACAACACTCTTCGACGGTTCACGCAGACGAACCGATACCGGATGATTCGCTGGCAGCTGTAAGCAGCCGCTATCAGCGGCACCAGAGGACCGAGCGTACCCGACAAACCTCCCGCGTAGCAAACCGCTCTAAGCCCCGCTCGAATTCGGGCTCCAAACCTCCTACTTCGGGACCCGGACTACCAGGGCGCTCACAGCCACAAACGCCACCACAGCCTTCACAACCCTTGGGGGCCACACAGGCTCCAGGGGCCTTTGCAGATCCCCCGGCAAAATATCAATCGGGTTTACAGGATTCGTGGGGGGGAGTTGCGGGGCCTAGAAATTACGGCGGAGTTTCACAGGTTCCACAGACCCCACATAATCCTCCACCACACTCAGTGGAGATGCACCAGAGGCACGAGTCACGCCATAGAAATCGACCCGAGCCAATAACGTTGCCAGATATCACATCTCCATTTGAAAATTATCGAAGCAATACACCACCCGAATCACCCGCTTCCGTGCTTGGTTCGCGTGAGAATTCGTTTTACCAGGGCCGGCGAGCGTCATTTACCCAACCACTTGCGTCGAACATGACAACCCCTACATCGGCGACGTTTACGGGTGCCAATGAAAGCCCAATCGGGAGCCCCGTTTTCCCATCTCTGAATTCGGCAAATTCCTCTGTAATAAACTCCCCTGCATCAGCTTTCCCTTCGACACCTTCGTGGGGCCCAGGGACACGGCACCCTGGCCGGAGACTTTCTGTCCCCGGCTCTGGATTACACAGCGATAGGACGCTCCCAGTACCATTACCGGGTCCACCTCTCAGGTATCGTACCGCGGCTGCCCCTGCCCCTGGCACCGCCGCTTCCTTACGGGCCCGTGGGGGGATGGCCATGTCTCCCGAAGAGGAAGAGGAGAAGATTAAACGTCGGAGGACGTGGCATGAGTCTGGCCCAGAGGCCTCTGCGGCCCGAGAACTGCTCTCTCCGTCCGGCCCATCCGCCTATGGTGATCGTTCGCTACTAGGTATCGGGGGGCATGGTGGGTCCCAATCTCACGCTCAACTTCCCGCAATATCAAGTCTTCTCAATTTAAATGACACTTCTCCACCACTGCGGCACACTCCACCTCCAAGGAGGGCACCAGTGGAACCAGAGCCAACCCATGATCTTAGCATAAGGATGGCTTCGTTGGGTGGGGGTTTAAGAACAATGTCGAGTAGGACACTAAGAGGGCATTCTAGATCTCAGAGTGACGACTTCATGTCGGGTAACTCCCGGCACGGGCACAGGTGGGGGGGAGTGCATTCTACCGATGCACCCGGTGTCCGTTGGTCCGGAGATACGAGGGATAACGTTAGCCAGTCATGGAATAGTCCTGGCAGCAGGCGGGAGCCGAACGGCCACCTGCCAGGAATCTTGAGTTCGCCACGACACCCGGAGCCTCTGAGGCAGCCATTCACTTACCCGAGCAGTGGTAGCGGGGCGCAAAGTGGGTGGGGGCGCAAACGTTGCCATAGGGATTCGGTTGGGAGTGGGGAAGACACAAGTGGAAGCGAAGGAGTTGTTACTCCATCAACGAATGAGGAATTGCATCCCGGGATTGTTGGGGAAGGAACCGCGGAGGTTGACGAGCCACACATTGTGAGGCTTCCTTCCTTCCTTTATTTTATATTTTATTTTACTCCCTACCCTTTTGAATCTCTGTACTGACAAAAAGCTTAGAGCCATCACAAGCCGATGCCTATTGCCATGACTCCCGGTACTTCAACAGGAAGCGCGCATCCCGATACCCCAATCCGGGACTCTGGATCCTTTGGGCTCGATGTACTAGTTTCCGCAGCGGCAACAATGGAGCGCCAACGATCCCGACCTTAGCGAGGAACAGTAATTTTTTTGTCTCCCTCCTAGCCCTCTCGGGTACCCATACTCGCCCGAGGAGGTGTCGCTTGTCTTTCGAATTGTGAATATTGCCATCCTTCTCCCCCACTCCTCACTTCGAGCCATAAATTAGTCACTTTCCGGAATGGGTCCCGGACAAGCGGTTGATTTCCGTTCGTTGTATTCTTCGTTTTCACGCCTTGGATTTTTTTCACGCAGCCATTTGACATCTACCTTTCTTTCCATCTATTTTTGGCGGCCCTGATATGAATGACTTTACGAATCTGCATGCGTCCATCACGACATCGACAGCTATTTCCATTTCTTTTTCCCTCTCCATTTCTTTTCTCTCTGATCTGATCACAGCGGAAGCGACTTGCCTCTTCTTTTAGCTTCTCTCTTGTTTTACATATCTGTTATGATTATATGGCCATTTGAATGTCTCGGGGGATTCACGATATCTTGGCTTCTGGCATCGACTATCTAGGGTTTATTTCTCTTTCCTTTTCTAGGGTTTGGGGTTTTTTTTTCCTTTTTCCTTTTGTTGGGAGGGTCTTTTTGAGTTATCGGCTAGTTTGGTTTGGCTCTTTGAATTTGGTATTTTTCGCACTCTTGTTTTGGTTCTGCCAGGGATTCATCTGCCCCTTTTTACCGCTTTGCCGTTTTCCATTTCGTTGTCTATACTTCACTTCCTTTCCCCTCTCTGTCGAATCTGGGTGGCCTCCCTTCCCTCCCCCCTCTATCTTTCGTCGGAGGTTCCCCTATGCCCTCGGTGGGCGGTGGGCTCCTTTTGGGCAATATCTTTTTTCCCCATCGCTTTCTTATCATTTTTTATTTTTTATGCGCGCGCACACTGTTTTTTGTCTGGGTGGCTAACTGTCGTCTTGTGTCCTTTTTGTTTTTCGCTTTCGGATTACTACCCTTCTGTTTACCTAGGGTTCTTTTTTCTTCTTTTCTTCTTTTCCCTTTTCCTTTGAAGGGTAGATTATACATATATTTGAATATATTCTGCTGGTCTATGTATGCTGCTGTGTCGGGAGGTTTTTTTTTCAGACATGGGTTATCACTCGGCTATGCAATCTATGTTGGTTGACGTGAGAAATGGGAGGGGGTTCCGGAGTGTGCGGAATTACTAGAAACATGGGCTACAGCCGACCGCCCACTAACCAAAACCCATCGTGGACGAAATGAACAATAACCCCCCCGCTCCGGACCCGGACCGAGACTCTTCCCGTGCGGCGTTCCTTATGACCACTTGTATGAACAGAATTGAATTGAATTGAATTGCGGGGATGTTGTCGTGCCGTGAATTGAAGTATTGTCCGTGTCTTGGCTCTAGGTTGGTGTGATGTGAACGGACGGATGAGTGGATGAGTGAATAAGTGAATGGATAAGCCGCGTGATTCCGAGGCATGGGTCGGGGCGGGTCTTTTACTCATCCGCTCTTCCATCCCGTTGCTGGGAACTTGGGATTTGGTAATGGACCGAAGCAACCGAAGGTGAACTTCCGGCTTCGAGTGAGAATATATGGCCGCAGTCGCTCATCAAACCCGTATGGTGCGGTGTCAACCCCGTTGTCAATTCTTGTGAGCATTAATAATAATAATAATAATACAGGTTCAAACCGGAACTCAGACCGCTCCGTGTAGCCAATCCTCCCCCCCTCTCCTCTCTCTCGCCTCAACTAAAAGCAAGACAAAAAGAGAGAAACAGGGAAGAGGGAAAGAAAGAAGATAAAAAAAAAACCAGTGTGCCTTTCGGCACCAATTTCCCAGATGTCACAAGCTCTTCCTCTCAGCCGTGCTACCACTCACAAAGGGGCTTTCTGTCCCCTTGATAGCACTTTTAACGTTCAGCCTATCGAGCTTATCGAGATCTAGCTTCATAAATTCGTGTTTATTCTTCCACACCACCTGCGTCTCGGCGAATCCCTTGCTGGTACTGGGTGGTGGAGGGGGGTCGGTAATCTATCGTGCCCATTACGTTAACCCCGATTCTACGCGAAGCTATGGAGGCGGGAGAGGGGGGGGATATATGCCTTAGTGATAAGATAGGCGGTACTCGCCTCCGCAATACCATAAATCAACACCCCTAGCCAAGGTGTCTTGAGTAAGAGGTAAAACCCTACGCCGAATCCGAACAGCAATCCCTCTCTTTCTCGGAACCACCTCTTCTTCTGCTCCTTATCAAACCTGATCCTGGAAAAGTACGGCTCAAGTAATTCTCTCATAAGGCCCCTGCTGGCAAAATACCCCTGCAAGAAAACGATCATCCACCTCTTCGGCAGCAGCAACCCTACACCGAAAACCACAACTGCAGGAACCGGTCCGGTCGCCCTGTTGAACGAATAAAACGACGCCACAGGCAACACGAACCGTCCCACAACCGGCAAGAACGAAGCAAAGTAAACGGCGATCGAGATGGCCGCCCGGCGAGCGTACTTGATCAAAAACGGCTGAACGGCCTCAACCGCCCCGAGGACGCCGGCACCGGCGCCAGACTTCCTGGAGTATAGCCTGAGGTTCGGGTAGTACAGCGCCCTGAGCCCTTCCGGATTCTCGTCCGCGTGCTTCATGAGATACGTCTTATCCACCCATTCAAGGCTCTGCATGAACATATCGTCGAGAGTAGGGACCAGGTATCTCATAGCGCTCATCAGAAACACGGGGACCTGCAGCACGCTCTTCTCCAGGAATTCAAGACCGGATATGATGTCGTCGTCCCACGTTACAGTGGACAGGTCCGCAAACAGCCCGATGAAGCCGAGGAACACCTTCATCCCGAGGATGGGCGCCGCGACGAGCAGGCGTAGGGCTGCGCCTATCACCACGGCGAGAAACGCTTGTCGGTAGTGTTTCATCTCGAAGAGGGAGGGGTTTTGCAGGGCGCGGTATGCGCCTACAATGGTGAGTTGTGCGCCGCGGATGACAGCGTTCGGGTCGAAATTGGACATTTTGGGTGGTGATGGGGAGAAGGGAGGAGGGGAGGGTTCTGTTGCCCCGTTTGAAAGGGTAGTGGGGACGAATGGGGCACGTCATATTTCACGTGAGGATCCACTGCATGTATGATATGATAAGAGTGGAATTTGTGTCCCATTTCGATCCGATCCGATTAGATTAGATCAGGTAGAAGACGATTGGGCAATCATTGATCTGTTGTCACAGATGCCATAATAACTCGCTCTAGGAACGGGTTAAAGTAATCCATTGAAGTCAGTATGATATCTAGATAGTCCTTCCTCATACCCGTCTCGCCTAATGGTGGGCCCATAAGTATATGACCCTTACCGGCTTCGGTTCCAGCCTCACTGCCTGATTTGGTCTTCACTGTCCTCTATTATTTATAGTTCCCATCTTCCCTATCTCTAGGTATCAAGAAAGCCACCACTGCATCGTCACTCTCTTCTCGCAGCCGTACGGTATACTCACGATTCCCGGGGGGTTGGTGAAAGACACTTGGGCCTTATAATATGTGATAAGTTTATGGCTATAGAGCTTCCCATGGATCAAATGGATAGTTTAACTCCTGATCCTTCAGAGAAACTTAAACCCTGCACGATCCATAAACTATCCTGAAAACCCTCTAGCAATCTTTTTCGCCCTCTGTTCCCTCCGATTATGATTTGCTCGACTCCCCTTATTAGCCTCCTTCTTCGCCCTCCCCTGCTGCGTCTCTCTCTCACCAGCAGGACCCGCAACGTCCCCACTACCACCACCACCCCTTCCTCTGCCTACACCACCGCCACCCCTTCCCCCTCTCGTGCCCCTAACTCTCCCGCCCCTTCCCCGCGCGCCAACCCCCTCATCATCACCAGCACTCCAAGAGCTCTTGACAAGAACGTTCTGCGAAACACGCTTATCCGCATACTTCCTCTCCATAGCTCGCAGGCGGTTCGGTTCCCGCTCGAGCATAACCTTCCACCCCTCAATCGCCTCATCGGTCATATTCGTCCGATCCCTAAGGTCACTCCTAGCCTTCCCGCGCCTAGTCACCGAGTCACGATTAAACACCTCAGGCGAAGATTTGTACGCGCTCCAGAGCGCACCCTCCGCACCGTCGCCTTCCCGGTCACCCCCGTTGAAGTAGTCCTCACCGGATGGTGCAGATGTGTCTACAGTTCCGCCAATGTCGGCTGAATCATAGGTATCGTCGCGCTCGTCGTCGTCCGGGTCGAAGGCTTTAAGCGCGGCGTAGATGGCGCTCTTGGGGACCTCGGGGGCGTCGAGGAGTTTGTCTGCGGTCAGTTTGTTGGTTTTGTGGCCTTGATGGAGACGGGTGATTGCAGAGGGGTCCAGGCGGTCTAGTTCGTCATTGTCGAATATGTTGCGGCGGACCGGAAGAGCGGGGAATTCTGTATCTGCTGGTTCGGAGGGGGGAGTGGCATATGCTGACGGTGGCCCCGGGGCTTCTGGTGGGATGCTTTAAGTTTGTCAGTAATAACTAACGTAGATGTGAGATGGAGGGGAATGTGTACAATTCCTCCCCCTGATCCACCAAATTCAAGTCGCCAGGCAAGTTTCCCTCTAACACCGCCGCGGTAACCCTCTCCACATCTCCATCCATCTGTAGCAAGCACCTCCTCAAGAAGCCCACCCCGAGATGGGGTAATATGTCCCGAACACTCTCAACCTTGGTCATAAGACCATCCTCTTCCTCTCTGCTCAAAACCTCCAAATCCACCACCTCTCTCCCCTTCCCCTTATCCTTCCTCCTCACCGGTCCAAAGTTCTTGACCTCATCAAGCACCCCAGAGATCCTCCCCTCTTCCAGAGCCCCAGCAACCTCCCTCTCCAGAATCCCAACGACCGGGGTCTCCCAAATCAACCTCTTGACAAACCCACCAGCCTTCTTATCCCTCTTGCCCTCCCCAACCATCCTATACAGCACATCCCCCAGAAACCCCCAATTCTGCCTGGACGCGACAGCAACCAGCGCGGTGGCTAGCGCCGCCACCTCCCCGCGGGCAATAACACCCTCCATCCACTCATCCCCAGCCAGTAAACTCTCCGAAACTCTTGGTAGAAACCTAATCACCGAGATGGCATCCTCGAGCCCGCACTTTAGCACATCCTTCTCGAAAAGCCCCCACACTTCCTCCTTATCCAGTAACTCGCGCATAACACGGTTCTTGCCAAACTCTCTGGACACCTCCGTCAGGAAGGTCGCCGTGACGAGCTGGCCGGGGACATGCTTTGGCGAAGCGGTGGTGTAGATCCGATGGAGCACCTGCACGACCTTCCGCCTCAACAATGGGTTCTGCGCCGCCGCCGCCGCCGATAGTGCCCGGTTCGAAGCATAGGTCGTCAGGAATTCTATGAGGTGTGCGTCCCTCAGCGAGTTCTGGAATGAGGGGGCGGGGAGGAGTAAGTGGTGGGTCAGCGCCGTTACGCAAGAGTCTAGGTACTTTGTCCATTTGTCCGGCGGGATGAAGGATTGGATTTCCGGTGGTGGGTATGGAGCGATGGGGATTTCGAGCATGTTTTTTTCTTCCTTTGTTCGATTCCCTCCTCCCCTTCTCTCTGGCTTTTAGCTTGTCTAGGTGGTTGAATTGGTTTGCGTCTTGAAGTGATTGTGGATGATGTTTTTTGTTTCGTTGAGTCTTTGTGGAGATTCTGACCCGTTGGATTGGGCTCGGGAAGTGCCATGATCACGAGTAACTTAGCCTACTTTAACTTGGACTATGCTACGATAGAACACCCGGCAGGCACGGTATAGAATAAGGAGCAACTATTGCATCTGGCATTATCACCATCATCATATCGTGAAAACTAGCATTATAACATAATATACAACAATCCTTAGTAACCTGCACAGGGTACGAGGCCTAACTGCTCTGTCAAAGTTCCTACGGCACAGCACATCGCCGGCAGCCTAAAAAAGACCCCTCCGGGACGAAGAGTCAACAGTCAACTATAACAATAACAAGGTTTTTTTTTTTTTTACCTTCAGAAACGAACCACAGAACTACTGGTACTCAGAATCAGCCCCGCCCCTCTCCACCGACTCCAGTTTTTTTATTGAGCAGATGTTAGCTGAGAATATTAAGGCGAACATTTTGGGAACAGGAGGTTGGTTTCAGGTGTCCTGCACTGTACTCGCACGCGCCAACTATTTGGCTCAGTAACAGGACAGCCCGGTAAACCATCCTGCACTTTACAGAACATCATAATGTCTAGTATGCAAAAAACTTTTCGTTGATAGAGCTAAGTATCATAGGGTGGCAATTCAACCGTCAAAGTCTAGCTGCCGAAGTCACATCACACTACTCCCATCCCTTAACTGGCCTAAATTTACGAAACAAACCCCCACAACGATAGCGATAAGAGTAGAAAGGGAAAACAAAAGAGAGAATCGGAAAAAAGAAAAGAAGGAAAAAAACAATCGGAAATCGAAGCCCTCTCCGGTTCCCTCCCTTTTTTTTTTTTTTGAAGTTCAAAACTTCCACACCAAGCCTCCTACGGAGCTCACGCTCAGTCTCATCCTCGCCGGATCTCTCACGCTCCCTAGCGGCGGCCGCTGCAGCAATCATGATCGCCTCACCGGCAGTCTTTTCAAGGTCTTGTTGGACCCCATGTTCGATTCCCTGACCGATTAGCTCTGGGTCAACAAGCGCCATGTCCTCTGCTGCGTGGTTAGGGTCGTACTCCCCGTCGGCGATGCTCATACTTGCGACCGGGGCAACGTTCTGGATCATGGGTTGTTGCTCGTAAGTGTAGTTGGATGCGTCGAATTGGTCCGGGATAAGGGGGGCCGCAGAAGATTGGGAAAGTTCGTCCTCAGCTACGGATTGTTGACCGTCAGCGGTGGGTGTGCCGTCGGGGTCTGGAAGGTATCGCTGGCCCTTGACGTCTTCGGAAAGGTCTTCAAGGTCTTTGAGGACCTTATTGACGATTTCGGGTAGAGGAAGGCGTTTATGTGGAACTGTTTGACGCAGCTTTTTATACGCGCGTTCAAGCTCCTTTGCAGACCTAGACTCAGTTAGGATTTAATAAATAAGTTTTGCACGTTGTACAACATACCAAATCTTATCATTGAGGACGATATTTTCCCACGGGATTGTCTTCTCTGTTTTAGCGCCCGAATCCCGAATCCTAATAAAGTCAGTAAGGACCCCGCAAAGATAGCTTGAAAATAGTGGGACATACTGCTTCAACAACCAAATATGGTCCCCAACGAGCATATCCTCGACGAAAGCCTTTGCCTTTTTCTTCTTCCAAGTGCTAGGACTTTTGGCAACAGCAACACCCCCAGACCTCGCCTTCTGCTGTTTCATCTTGTTCCACTTATACCGGCACTGGATACGGCTACGCTTATTGCCCATCAAATCACTAATGACCGTCCAGTTGATTTCATTCTCGCCCTCATAGTCTATCGTATTTGCATCAAGGTCAAAGGGATCAGTAATGCCCCTGCGCGCACGGATCCCGGTCAAGACCTCGGTGATGATCTTCTTCAGTTCGGATTCCTCGGATTCATCCCAACGGTCTTTCCCACGGTCCTTGCCGCACTTGCCATAGTTCCTCCAGCGATCGCGGCAGTCTTCGCCCATACGACCCATAGCATCACCGACAGCCTTCCAAGCACTTCCTTTTTCCTTTACAAGCACCGCGAGGTGCTCATCTTCACTCTCGGTCCACTTTGCGCGGGAAGTGAAAACGTGGTATTGGCGGCGGACGTGCTTGTAAATACTAGCTCTAGAGCGCTGTGGGAGGACGGAGCAAACCCCCTCCCAGAAGTCGTCTTTGCGGCGTTCGTTGGCCCAGACCCTTCGACATAGGTCTGCATGAGCAAGGCTGTTGTCCTCGGCGTATCTAGCGAGATGAACGTCAATTGCCTGTTTCTCTTCAACCGAGAACGTGCCTCCAGCACTTCCTCCAGAAGGAGTGGCGGTAGCTATAGTAGGGATGGGGCCCGGAGCCGAAGTAGGAGACGCATGGACTAGAAGTTGCTGAAGTGGGGCTAAGGATGAAGGTTGGACGAGATTTGTCGCCGCTGAATCAACGATTTCTTCGGAGACCTTTTTCTTATGAGACTTTTTCTTCTTCTCGGGACCTTCATCGAGTTTCTCAGTCGGCAACCTCCTCTTACGCTTCTTTGGCTCTTCAATTCCATCCCTCAACATGCCGACAGATATATTAGCGGCAGCCGCAGCGGCCGCAGTAGCTTCGTCAAATTCCATCAACGCAGGATCAACCAGCCTATTAGCATCCTCGATTGGATCCGTCCGCTTATTTTTCTTCCCCTCATAGACTGCTCCTCCCTTCTTTCTCGGAGGGGAGGCATGAAAGGCCGAAGAGCTAAGTACGTCATCCGCGTCCAACGGCGGCGGGGAAGTAACAGCGGTGTAACCCAGTTCGGTCTCCATCATCAAAAGTTCATCGTCTTCATGTAGAGTTGCCCCGGCAGAAGCGGGGGCGGGCGCAATCTTGGACATGTGCGCTGCAAGATGTTGGGAAATGATCCTTTGAGAGTCGGGAAGGTCGTCTCCTCCTCCTGCAACAGCCACGTCTCCAGGAGCTCCCTCCTCTTCTAGAGCATCTTCATCTCTAACCACCTCCTCCGACTTCTTATCCTTCTTCTTCTTCCCCTTCTTTCTCTGCTTCTTTTTCCTCCCCTCACCATCGGCTGCCGCGACGCCCTTATTCAGGGCCAGGAGCGCCTGGGCGGATTCCTCCTCCATGCTTGTTTGCCGAACAAGGCCAGTTCCATCCTCCTCCACTTGTCCATCTTCCGCCTCCTGTTGGACATATGTGGAGGTAAAACTCCCCATCCCAATCTCCTCCTTAAATTCCATATAAAAAAGCTCGGTCGGGTAACGTTTCTTAGGTCGGGTAACCGGCGGACAGTTTTTTTTTTTCCCCGATGATAACAGACGAACCGGGTAACCCACGATATTCGGTGGTGGTGAGTGGAAAGCAGACAGAGAGGCAACAGGAGGGTAATAGGGGGTAAGGACTGCTACCCGGACGCCAAGGCCTGGAACGAACAAGAAGAAAAAAGAAAAAAAGAAAAAGTGGGCTGTACCGTACGAGTAGATTCGTTGAAAGCCTAAGGTTCAGGGTTACTTACCCGCCCATAAACCATGATATGATGACACCTTGGCGCCAGGGTACTCGAGTATTCAGATGTCTCACTAACCCGCGTGGACAATAGAATTGCTTAGTCACCACTATGACCAAAGCAACAATGGTATATATAAAAAAAAAAAAAAAAGCCCCTCCGCCAACCGCTCCAGCACAACGCTACCGATATTCGTGCAAGGTACTGTACTCGAGTAGAGAATGGGAAAAGGGAAAATGGCACGACAAGGCATTCCTGCACCTCCACTGTCCGGTCACTAATACAGTAGTAGCCTAACTTGACCTCGCTCCTCACAGTCCTTTACGTATCATTCTTAATAAAAAATTTGTGCTATCTTGATCCCCAAAATACCGATGCTTGCGGTATATTCTGCGGATAATGCTCGAGTACACGGTCACCGCCAAGCTCTACAGCCTCCCCAACCCATCGCCCCTCGATACGCACAGTGCAACAAGACCATTTGATCAAATGCCATTCCATTCCATTAACCGTCAATTAATCTACGACCAAGAAGTCAACTATGACCGACTCCCGCCAAAAACGAAATAAAACAGAAACCCAGTGGTATCGTATATACAACATGGGAGAGCCGGTGAAACGAGGATCACAACATCTAATTCGAGTGGGCTCTCGGCTCCAATAACATGACACCGCTCGCGCCAATCTTTTCATTGAAGCCACTATCGACAGAATAGATCTGATGGCCCCTCAGCCAAGTTTCACAGACTTTACCGATAAGAGTCTTGTTCTCGTACGGGGTGACCTTATTTTTGAAGTGCATATCGGACGAGGTTACCTACCGCAGTCAGCACCAATTCACCCCATCCTGGCGAATGGATTAGGAAAACAAACAGTGAATTTGGCTTCAGGATCAAACACGAGGATATCGGCATCCCACCCCATTTCAAGACAGCCCTTCCGACCGAGGAGACCGACCTGCTTCGCCGTCTTGTAGCTAGTCCACAAACTAATCTCCTCTAGGGAAACGCCTCTCTTGCACCCGTCGGTCCAGAGAACGCTGAGTCCCAGACCAACAGTGGAGATGCCGCCCCATGCCTGGAAGAAGTCGCCATCTCCACCATCTTCCCTTAGCGCCTTTAGGCCGGCAGTGCAAGGAGAATGATCACTGACGACCGTTTCGATCAAGCCTTCTTTGAGAGCATCCCAGAGGTCGTCACGGTTAGAGCCCTCACGGATTGGAGGACAGCATTTATGGCGAGTGTCACCATTCTCAATATCTTCAGCCGCAAGCGTGAGATAGTGAAAGCATGTTTCGGCTGAAAGCTTGACACCTGCCTCCCGGGCCGCACGAACAATCGGGACTCCTTCCTTGGCGGAAAGATGGACAATATGGAGCTGTAATGAAGGTGCAATATCTGCAAGAGAAAGAATCTCCTCAATGGCATAGGTCTCAAAGGCCGGAGGGCGGGATGCCAGGAATGTGCTATAGGCGTCTAGAGGCCCAGCAGGTGCAAGAGGAGGGCCACCATGAAGAACGTAGTCTCCGACGGACATGGAAAGTGGGGGAAGCATCTCGGCATGGAACATGAGGACTGTTGGAGAGTCCTGTAACGGTCAACACCCAGTCTAACAATCAGCTCTCTGACGTCAGGACTCACCTTCAGCTTCTCCATAGCCTTAGCCAGGTCTTTCGCATTGACGGCCGGAAACTCCTCGACCTATGCGCCCGCCATCATTAACCAAATCCCCAAGGGCCAAATGAATTGAAAACCAGACTCACCCCGCTCTCAATCAAGAAGCATTTGAACCCCCTAACCCCCGCCTTAACCAACGACACAAGGTCCTCCTCATTCCCAGGAATGACGCCGCCATAGAAACCAACATCGACCCAACACTGCCCCTCAGCGGCTTTAATCTTAAGCTTAAGATTTTCAACAGTAGTAGTCGGCGGAATGGAATTCAACGGCATATCAACAACCGTAGTAACACCACCAAACGCTGCAGCCCTCGTTCCCGTCTCAAATCCTTCCCACTCGGTCCTTCCGGGTTCGTTCAGGTGAACGTGTGCATCCACCAGACCCGGCATTAACACCTTGGGGGAGTAGTCATGGTAGATTGTACCCGGAGGAAACGCGGAAGGGCCAGGGATGGAGCGGATTATGTTTATGATTTTCCCGGTATTGGGAGAAATGAGTATGCTTGCGGGTGTCTCCACACCAGGGAGAATGACGCGGGTTGAGCAGAGGACCGTTGGAGGTGCTCCTAGCGGAGCAGCCGCATCCTGAGCACCGCCGAGGGATACTACGGGAACTATTGGAATGTCTAGTAGCGGTGCCATCGCATGTTTGATAGAGTGTTTTCTTTGAATGGTTTATCTGATAAGGGGTTGTGATATGAAACAAAAAAAAAAAAAAACTTGGACTCAACAATGAACAAGGATTCAGCAAACAAGAAGAGGGGGAGGAAAGAAAGAGGGAAGAAGAACAAAGGGGAGAACAGAGAGAGCCACATCAGGATTTAATAGTCTTCGCGCTGGAAAATAAATAGCCAGCGCGCCGAACCCTAACGTAGTCAAGCTCCCGCATTGAAGCCCTTCACAGACCCACGATCCAACCGATAAGGCACGATATCATACAAGCATGCTATGATAACGGGTGAGATTCGGAGGAGAGCTGATGGCCTCGCACAGCGCGATGCCGTATCCCCTTGTCCTCTCTCTATCTCTCACTCGTACATCCTCTCGTCCGCCATCCCAATCCCATCCATAAAGTATGATAAGATACGATACCGGCCCCCATGCCCCACTCCACCTCACTGTGCTGTACCCATCCTTTCTCCATTCCTCACATTCCCCACATCACCTCCGCGCCCGAACACCTCCCCAGATCTAAATTTAAAAAAAAAATAAAAGTAAACAAAAAAGCCCTCAAACGCACAAGTGTAAGATCCTCGATTTATCCCGAAATATCATAAATAAAAAGATCCGGAGGGGGGGGTCCACCTCAATGATCCGTGCCGAAACATACCAGTATCATAATATCATCTTCCTCCCTCCAGAGAGGTAAATCCACAGGGTCCACCCCAACCCACCCATCAACTGGCCGGCCCGCATACCGGTAGACTACCACGCACGACAACTTCCCGGCAATCGACAAGTTCCCCCTCCCCCCCTCCACCTTAGCCTAGAGACGAAGATAAGGAGGCTTACTCACTTATCACCACTACTCCTAAAAAGTCACTCCGCGTCGACCGAAAATAGCTGCAACGGAGGCAACTACCCAAACCGTAACATTCCGACGTGGTCCAAGACTCCAGGTTTTTTTTTTTTTCCCCTTACCCTAGCGGCAGCGATGTGATGAGACCCGAACGAGGAAGGAGATCGATTGACCGTGATCAGTCAGACTGGTAGTATTGTACTTGTACCATAGATTCATTACCGTATGATACTCGATAGAAATTCGAGTTCTAGGATCCTGACCCCAGAGTGGTGGGAGCCTCGCTCCTGGAGAGGATTGTTTGCTGCAGCTTGGATGTAGGTTTGCCGGTACGGTGGTCCACCAGAGGCTTTGTCGGGCCGGGTGCCTCTTCCACCCTGTGGATACAAGTAATGGATGGTGCTGCTTCTGGGCCAGGGCCTGTCCAATGTTAAACCAGAAAAAGATTTCCGCAGAATTACACTACTTCTCTGGAAGCGGTTTTGACAGATGCTGGCAGAACATGGCTTCCTCACGCCTGCACGCGGTTCCACTCGACGAGTGAGCACTTCTTGTAAAATACCGGTAGGGTGGATCTCGGGCACAGGTACAGTATCGCGAGATGTGCTAACGGTAAAGACATGTCGCCAAAAATTTCGGATAGGTGAAGTTACCTCGAGTACCGTACTGGTAATTGAGTCGATCGGTCCGGGGTGGGTATCGAGTACCCGAGTAATCACTCATGTCTGTGAATGCTACAGTGTACGGTAGACTACATCTGCCGGCGGTTGAGAGTCAAATGAAAGAGTTAACTCTATTATTCCTACAGAAACTAATCAAGTTTTTTTCCCTCTCGTTCCTCCCTTCTTTCAAAATAAACAAATTGATAGAGTGCTACTATATTAACGCCGAAAGCAGTAGGAGAAAAGTAATTCACGCTGTTGAGAAAAACTCATATGCCGGGAGGAGTCCAGGGCCTTTAGTTGGGGTGGTAACTTACCCACCGCGTTGCCCGAATATTGACATGTACAGTACTGAACTTGCACTCGTCCGGTGTACCGGTATATCACACCACAAGCCTATCGACGCGAGAAACAACGATCGGACCCCACCAGTTCATCTACTCACTCCACCATCAGGAACCCTCAATTGAAGTCCCATTCCCTCCCTCTCCGGGCCCCTCTGCGTTTGCTCTTCCACGAGCACACCACTATTCCTCCCACCCTCCACCCCGTCCGCCAACACCACATCCCTCTCTTCAGAGGGATTCAGTCCAAGTGCAGGTCTAGCCGTTCTATTATCCCCTTCCAACCCCAAGTCTGCCGTCCTCCCATATCCAACGACTCCATCATTCACAAGCTCGAGTCCCACCTCTGGATCGGGAGTTGGCCCACCGATCACTTCAATCTCAGGCGTCCACTTTCTGACCAAATACCGCTTCAAGCGATTAAATGCTCCAATGGATTCATCATCCAGGACTTGCCCTGCTGGTGGCCTAGGCAGAAGCAGACGCTTGGGTGACATCCAGTGAAGCATCAACCACCACTTTATCTTGGACACACGGCCCTTAGGCTGGACGTAGTTACGAGGGCCCGCACGGGACCAAAGCTCTGGTCTGCGGTTGTGGAGATCCGCATACAGAGCTTCGTAGACGCCGCGTTGGTGTGGCGATTGGCGATGGCGGGTTAGCCAATGCTTAAGCAAATACCAGAATATAAAGACCACCACCATCTATTTCATCGTCAGCCGACCATAATTACCTTAAGTGGCCGAGCTGGAGGGGACACATACAAATGGCACGGCAAAAATGGGGTACCACTTCACTGAGGGGCTATCCTTAAACGCGTCGACGTTCATACCAAAAAATCCAACAAGGAATGTCAATGGCAAGAAAACAAACGTAATCCAAGACAATCTCCACATGCTTGTTCCCAGCTGCAAGCTTTGTCGTGAATCCCTAATCCCGACCGATTTATACATGAGCTCCGAGAGATTGTTCGTTCTTTTGACTAGGTCTTCCTGAATAAGGCCGCCGAGCCGATCAAAATCTTCAGGGGACTCTTTCAGCCAGAGCCCTTCGTCGGTTAGATCTCCATCGATTTCTACAAGATACTTTCGCATATCGTTTACTATGTCTATGTGATAGAACATAAGCTTCTCATACTTAAGCCAGTGCGCAGAATTGGACCATAATTCCGGCGCTCGGCTCTCATCTGCTGGCTGTTCGTAAATTTTCTCTTCCTGTGGACAGTTAGCAACAATACATGTTCCGCTCGGGCAGGGAGACATACAAGGATACTAACGTGCTCCCAGCTAGCATCTAAAAGTTGGTCCCAGCAATTGACTATTGCTTTGAATATATCTATACTCATTAGTACTGAATATTCTTCAGCTCCACAGAACTAAGTCCTACCTTGAGTAATGATCTTCATACACTCTAACGCCACCTGCCCATCCCCTTCCGGATGGTCATTGGCGAGGTAAAACGCCAACCTCCTCCAGCGACTCTCCCATTCACCCCTCGCAGGAATCAACGAATCGTAAATAGAGCGAGTCTCTGAGTTGTCGAATAGAATAACCGTGCTCCCATTATCATATAGCTCCTGCAAAGGCCTGGAGCCGTGCTCCAGGCCCTGATACGGTGACACAAAGTCCGGCCCAGGAATCTGAAGATCTGGTGCAGCATACTGAACATATACTGAGAGTCGCTGAGAATAAACATTATACCGGTGAATCGGATTATCTGCTCTGGTCAACAATCCGAACCTCCACTTAATGATCGAGAAGAAAGTGTGCACCATTATCATCGTAACCCATTAGTCCAGACACACACGTTTCTTTATCCTCAATCTCCGCATCCCCACACGGGTAGTGCTTCATATAATCCATTCCAAAAGAACATTTTGTCACACCCCTCCAAGGGTCAGCGGTTGTCTTCCAACTCTTTCCGATAAGCAACGGCTTTCCGGCCCTTCTCTGCGGCTTCTTTTGCAGCAGCCAGTCGCCGAACTCCTGGAGACCGACAATATCGTCATTATCTTTTATACGAAATTTGTGAATCAGGAATTTCGTCGCCCAGGTGCAATTCTGCACATGACTATGTTTGAAATAATGATAAGCTTATGATAAAAAGGAAGCGTGTAAATGCGGGCGCATACAAAATTCTGAGGACAGAATTCGTACCCCTCCCATCCTTATAAATCGATTTCAAGGTGGCTATGTCGTGGATTTCTTGAGCTACAACCCTTCGGTGTCCTTCGTGGGATCCTTCGACTTGTTCCCGGGTGTATAAGCTCAAGTCGAAACAATAGACAGGGCAAGTAAACGAACAAACAAACCCTTGCGAACATAATCGATCATCAGAACCCTCGGTTTCAATTTGGTCTCTGCATTATAATCCTTATGCCACTGAAGCCCTGGACCCCTATCTCTCCCAGAAGCTACCGTTCGTGAGAATTATTACCCCATCATACGAGCACAAAGAAAATTCAGCAGACCTTTGGTAGGTATACTCAGCCGCGGTTTACACCCATGTGTAGATAGATCTAGCGTGAAGCGAGAAAGCCCTGTTAGCCTCCGTCGATAACAATTACAGCAACAGATCGGGCCAAGAGTTACCAACCGTCCTCAAAAGACTTTGTGACAAGCGAGGTGTCATTCGTAAGTTGTCTAGATAACGGTTCCATCTCCACACAATCCTCCCAAGGAACTCACCCAGAGTTAACAATCGAATTCCGAGGGAAAGGGGGAAGAGGAAAATGGAAGAAGTGTTGTGCCAACGGACATGCCGAGTCGCGGCTGCAGCCGAACCCGGGGAAAGCGAAGCTCATTGGAAGGAATCGGCCAGGGGGTGCATAGTTGGTCCGGTGAACATGGATGAGGTGAAGATCGGAGAAGTGATACTCTGTTGGGGGGCCAAGTAAGGGTTGGCTCTCCCATGAGGAGGGAATAAGTTAATGATTGTCGTTGAGCCCTGGAAAGAAGAGCAGATACGAAACTATATTGTCCTATTCTGGTATGATGATTGCCTGCATACGGACGAAACCATTGGAGCGATGGGAATTTTATTTTCGCGCCTTAATTCGACGTTCCACCGGTCCGCGGGGCGATTACTTCCTAGGTAGGAGAAGTCCCGAGGTCTTAGGCGAATATAATGCATTAGGTATCACTCGATACCGCTCTCAACTAAATTCCGGGCCGTCGCTCACCTTGACCTGGGCTATTTGTCAAGAATCCTTTCTTTGGGCCAACAGAGCCTATAATTGATAAATGCCGGTGCTTATACACGTATGATATCTCCAGGGCAAGCAGATTCTGCTTCACCGCTGCTACCACCAGGCTCTAAAGAGATCTATGTTAGTCGGAGAACGTTGATGCCGCACTCAAGATATGGTAAAACCAGTTCATCCACCTGCTGCTCGCGGTCCGGGGTGATATCATTTGACTACCAATTTCTACTCACACATAGTCACTCGATAAATAATTCACCTTATGATACTTACGATGCCATCAACCTCCGGCCATAGCATTACAGATACTACAATTGTGCATAGCCATTGTACCGGCATGTAACAAGGTTGAAGTCACACATCTCGGATCGACATGTTCTTAATTCTCGTGGGCCGGTGCACGTAGGAATGTTTCGTTCACTACCGCGTCGAGCAAAGGTTAGGGTTTAACTACATACTCGAGATACTGGTTCCTGGGCCCGCAGAACACTTTTATGTCGCAAGCTTAGTTGCTGGTCCTAGGAAAATTTAAATTGTATCCAATTATCTGTTGAAGGGCTATGGTAGGATTGTGAGAAGAATTTGTGATCCTGAAAACTACCATTCACCTGGCACGGCAGGGGGCTGAATGCCGGCACCGGAACCCGAACGTGATAGGAACTTTCGGAGGCCGTTGAACCCCCTAAGCGGCTCAAGCTTTACTGTGTCCTTTTTTTTTTTTTTTTGGTACTGTGACAACCCTGACCATATTCTCGAGATTCGACAAACACAACTCGCCACCAATTGAGTCTTACTAGGTCTCTTTCTTGAAAAATGCGAAGAGGAAGTATTCTCCTGTTATTGTCCAGCGCGTCTATAGCTACCGCCTCATCAACACCCCGAGGTGTTTCACCGGAAGGTACGAGGGGTTTCCCATCCCCAAATTCTCAACTCAGGAGAGAGCGAGAAGAGGAGTACGTGAAGGGGTAACACTAATTTAGAGAACAGATGCAAAGCTCTATGCCCCATCCGCTGAAAAAACCTTTATCTGCTTCACAAACCCACACGTTACCATCCCTTATGAGAGCGTGAATGATGACTACTGCGATTGCCCGGACGGTAGCGATGAACCCGGAACCTCCGCGTGTTCCCACCTTCCCCACAAATCCCTCGCGATCCGCGGATTCTATTGCAAGAATGAAAAGCACACACCGGCCTTCCTGCCACTCGGCCGAGTAAACGACGGGGTCTGCGACTACGAGGTCTGCTGCGATGGGTCGGATGAATGGGCTGGTGTGGGAGGAGTCAAGTGCGAGAACAGATGTCGAGAGATTGGGAAAGCCGCTAGGAAAATGGCGGTTGAGAGGGAGAGGCTGAGGAATGAGGGGGTGAGGAAGAAGAAGGAGTTGCTTGACAGGGCGAAGACTATGAGGATTGAGTTGGAGGATAATGTCAAGACTACTCGGATAAAAATTGAGGCATTGGAGGAGAAGGTCAAGTGGTTGGAGGTTCAACTTAAGGAGACGGAGGAGAACGAGAGGTTGAAGATAGTTAAACAGCCGAAGGAGGGATCAAAGTTGGGTGTCTTGGTCTCACTTGCCAGGGAGAGAATGCAGGAGCTTGGGAGCTCTTTGGAGAAGGTTCGTGGTGATAGGGACTTTGCCAGAAGTAGGTTGGGGAAGGCCGAGGGGATTTTGAAGGCACTTAAGGAGGGGTATAATCCTAACTTCAATGACGAGGGGGTTAAGGCTGCTGTTAGAGCTTGGGAAGAGTACCTTGCACAAGAGGGAGAGCATTCAGAGAACAGAGCAGAGGAGCGAGATCTCGATAGCCTTCTTGGTGAAGACGAGATTGACTGGGAGGGATTCACTGAAGCCGATAGTGCTATCGAATGTACCCTCCCCTCCCATTCAATTCTCGCTGCACGCACATTTACTGATTCACTGGTAGCGCATGGATTTGGAGCATACCTGCCAGGGGGCATAGGAACCTGGGTCCACGATAAGCTCGCAGACTTCAGGCAAATGCTTGTGGAGAACGGCCTCTTAGCAGCTAAATCCGACGATGGCATGCCGGAGTCTAGAGGTGGGCTCTCCCCTTTCATCTGATCATCTATCATATCTGACCTTTATCTTCACTAGCCCTGGTGTCGGCCCGCCAAGCTCTCCAAGCCGGCAAGACCGAAGAATCAGACACAAAATCCCACCTAGAAACCCTTCTCTCAGACCTCACCTACCCCTACGGCCAAGACGACGTCTTCCGTTCTCTAAAGGGCGAATGTATATCCTCCCAATTCGGGGAATACACTTACGAGTACTGCTTCCTTGGAACCGCCTATCAAAAGAGCCTAAAGGACTCCTCCTCCGTCTCCCTGGGAGAGTACGCCCGGATCGAAGTGGACAAGTCTGTCAACGACGCCTCTGTCCGCGGCATCTTCGGGAGCGGGTGGGAGGAGGCACACGATGAGGGGCTTAGCGGGCTTAGCCTTATTCATGAGAATGGGCAGCAGTGCTGGAATGGACCAAAGAGGAGTGTCAAGGTGGATTTATATTGCAGTGCTGTTGACGAACTTAGGAGTGTTAGGGAGGAGGAGAAGTGTGTTTATCGGTTTGAAGTTGGAGCCGCGGCAGTTTGTGGGCGGGGGGAGCATGGACGTGGGGAGGGTGTTGATGAGAATGTTAGGGATGAGTTGTAGACTTTTGGGGGTTTTTCTTTTCTTTCCCCCCTTCTCTTGCTAGTTTTGGGAAGATTTTTTCTCGTTAGCCCACTGCGCTTGTACTTGCTTTAAGCATCTAGCGGTCCGTTGATAGGAAGGAAGGAAGGAATATGAGATATTATATTGTATTTTACTCTCTTCAGTTATGATACTCTTTTTTCTTTTCTTTTTCTTTTGCGGTATCTTTATCAGCGAGTTGTACTGGTCTGGTATGGGAATCTCCAGAAACACATTTCTTTCAGTCCACTAGGTAATGCGCCATGATAAACCTGAAATATGCTTCCACCATGCTCGCCCACAATGTCTTTTCTCCACTTTTTTGCCTTCTCGACCGCAATAACCTTCAACGGCCAGTCCGACCTGAATCACATAAAATCCATCTATAGTACCCTGAAGCCGTGAGTGTTTATTTATAAAACCAGCGATAAAAGGTATATCTTAATATGTACTGAAATATGAAATTCCAAAAGCGCGATCTGATCACAACTACCCTACCGCCAACCCCTACCGCCAACCTCTATCTCTCAATACTCTCCCAGCAATATACTTTAATCTCCCCAATGACGTGGAGTCCGGTGTGGGCATGCTAGTAGATCAGTACTGGAAGATATCCTGTCCTTGGAGGCCCGATGGGGTGTTACAAAGATGAAAACGATAGGTTGAGGGGATCTGAGGTACTGTAGATTTGGAGAAATCTCCATCGCCCGACAAGTTCCTAGGATGAGGATAGATTACATGAACATTAGGAAAAAGTATTTTGCATGATGCCAGATCCCTAACAGCTTACGTTGCGAGTCTATGAATGTATACGAATGTAACATGATGAAGATTGTGGAGTCTCTGAAACAATTATCTGCTTAGAGGATTCCCTAGGACATCACCTGATGCGTCCTCTTCAGGGGCCACGGGTCTCTACAGACATTTGGTTGTGATCCTGTGTCCTGTCAAATTTCTTTCACCTAATACCAACCAATGTAGAAATTATTGCCGTCAGAGGTATAATGCGGATCTCACAGCCATGACTGCTAATGTCCAATATTGCACATTAAGGTGTCCATATACATTGACACTCTAGACGAATGTGAGAACAATGTGTATGGCAATAAATTTATTCCTCTAATCACACTATTTATAATTTTGTAGATCTAGAGTCTTATCTAATCACTGCCCGATAACCAGCCAACCCTATAAAGAGATAGATGGTGCCCTGGCTAACGAGCAATAGGGGGCCCTGCAATGACAGGCTTGGCAACAGGTCCAAGGCCTGAAAGGTTGACTGCCTGGGATGGAAGCATTTGTCCAAGATGGAGATTCGCATATAAGTATTCTTCAATGATGAATGCGATAACCTGATATATATTAGGACAGAATAAAATGGTAGAAGTGGGTGAATATTTTACAAACCAATCTGGACTCAGTTAGGAGGACAGCAACTTGCTATTGAATTGTATGGGATTGAGCTCGGAACTTTTCGACTTCAGTAAGTGTTTTGAAACAGGTCCTTTGGATGTTAGTATAGGCCTTTCCAATTTTGAGAAGTGTTTCGGAACAGGTCTTTTGGATGTCAGAATGGGTCTTTTTGATTTCAACACAGAACTTTCAGAACAGGTTTGCTCATGACAACTCTCTGGTTCACATGTGTTGCTCTGATTTGTATATTTACCTCTCCACATCCTTTCTCAATTACTCTTTTTAATTCCGCAAGACCCTTGTTGACATTGACTTTGAAATCATTATGCTCCGTTCTGATAGTTAGCTTTCTCCGCAAACTCAACTGATATAAACTATACTTTAGTGATGTCGGAGATACGATCATCTAATTTTTCAATATGGTTTCACTAATTTAAATGCCCATTAGATAGAAGTCTCATTATCACACAAATAATATACCAAATAATTATTGTCACTGTTCGCCTTCTGCTAGTTGGGCTCACCATCCTTATCTGCTTTATATTGCAGAGAGCCATTCTTGTTTTCAGTGACAATAAAACTGCAGGGAGATCGATGGATAATTTGGCGAGAGACAAAACAAACTGCCTGCTTTTTAGTAAATAGACGAACAATTCTTACTATTTGTAGTGATGTGGTTATTGGACTAGTTCATTGAAAATACCCAGATGTTGTTTCTTGAGTAATAGTTGGATGGGTAGAAGACGTTCAGACACTTCTCAGAGGTTACACCCCTATTTCTACTCTTGTCTAATATGTACAGTTCTGTTCAAAAATCTTCACATCCCTATACAGCAACTGCTCTACTACAACCCAACATGTTAGAAAATTCAAAAAAAGATGTAGATAATTCAATGAAAGAAATTATAATAATATACCTAGTCGAGAATAGAAAAACATTTTTACCATTTTGTGTGACCTCCATCTGCATTCAAAACTGCCTGAATCCTTTCAGGCATACTATCTATCCAACTATCCAATATCTCCTGAGAAATTAACTCTCTTTCCTCCTTTGCTGCCTCAAACAATTCAGCAGCACTATGAGGCCTTCTTTCAAGTCTGGTGAATCGCTTGGTGAGGGCTCTTTTGCGTAAAGCCTAGGTGTTCTCAATTGGATTGAGATCTGGTAAGTTGGGTGGCTAAGAAAGTTTTTAATAACAACAGTCTGCCTCCAATTTTTGATTTTCCTCACCACCATACCAGGAGGCATTGTTTGCAGCTAGGTAGATGTTGTCAGAAGGTCTATCTAAACCTTCTATAAAAGGGATAAGGTATGGTTGGTGGATCTCAGTTGCATATCGGTAGGAATTGAGGCCAAGTCTGTTTCTTGTGCTGGTCCTTTCCTCCTCCCTCCTTTTCCTTACCAGAATTAACTCAGTCCTTCTCTCCTTCATCATTGCAGTATGCACTCCAATACCAGTCCTCCTAGACTTAAAGCTATACTTTAAGTTTTTTTCATTCAACTCTTTACCAGGTCTAACTTTGACCTTTCTGCTAGTTGAATTAGGATCATAGATAATTGTTGCTTCATCCACAAAAACAACCCAATTCTATGCCCCTTTCCAGTTCCTGCTTCTTCTAGCAAACTCCTTTCTCTTCTCCTTCTGTCCTTTTCTCCAAAAAGGCTTTTTCCTAGGTATCAAAAGCTTAAAACCAGCTTCAGATATGATCTTATCTATAGTGCCCTTTCCTATACCAATATTCACTTCTTTGGTAATATTGTGTAATGCTAAATAAGACTCGGCATCAATAATAGACTCTACTATCTTTCTTTTTGTATTGGTAATCTTGGTTGGTCTTCCAGCTCATTTTGCATTATAGGTGTTTCCACCTCTTGCTTCAGCTCTTTTGACCACATAGTAAACAGTAGACTTGGAGACACTGAGAGACTGAGAAATTTTATTATATCCCATATCTGTATGTTTATACAGGATATAAATTTCCTTATTCAAGTCTTCTCTTACTGTTCTAGTATGTGGGAAGGTCATGGTAGAGGTGGTTGTTGTAGTGATAGGATAGTGGCTGGTTGCCATACCGGGGTGCGAAGACTTTATAGACAGAACTGTACTACTGAGTAGCTATCTAAAAAAAATACGATCTGAGAACCTTTCATTTACATGGCAACTGTCATCACAATAAACACCCTTCGTACATGGTAACCGTTGCCATCCACCTCCATCCAATCTTATCTCAACCCCTTCTCCATCTCTATATAAAGATCCCTTTCACTTCCCCTTCATGCCTTCCACTTCTGAAAACTACGAGAAACAAAACAAATAAGATATATGTCAACAGAATAAAATAAAGGAAAAAAGAAAAGCAAAAATAAAATAAAAATAAAATAAGATAAAAATAAAATAAAATAAAAATAAAAGAAAGTAAATATAAATATAAAAACAAAATAAATATCATGATAAGAATAATAAAAATAATAAACAAAGATAAAGAATAACAGACAATAAATAACCAAGAACAGATAAGGATAAGCAAGAAATAATGATCAAAAACAAATGATAAGAAATAATAATAAAAAACAAACAATAAAAATTATCAATAAACTACAAACAATAATCAATAATAACAGATAACAAGTAATGACAAACAATGAAAAATAATAAACAATAACAAGTAATAAAAGATACTATACAATAAGTAATTAACAACTTGAAGGGGGGGAAATAAAAATGAAAAATAGCAGAACAATTAAAAGAAATAAGTAGAAGAAACTAAACTATAACTAAAGAAATCTTATGAGAATATCAAGAACAACAGAAGCATTAAAGCTAAGAATAAAAAGAGCTGAATTTGATTTTATTACAAAGTGGATTACAAGAACAAATTGACTTACTATTACTATAGATTTTAGTACACTTTATAGCTAAAATATTGTATTATAGTTTTTCATTCAATTTATATAGACTACCTGTAGTGTTTGAAAAAAGTATAAAAGGTCCTAAGATGAGCAGAATCTATCATGTTAAAAATAAAAAATAGAACAGAAATAAAAAATGAAAGTGAGAAAAATCAGCTTGTTATATACTCTAACCTAAATATGGAACTATATATATTGTATATAGTGCTTTATAGGTACCCTTTCTAGAAAATAAGCTTAATAGACTTTTTCCTCTTAATTTAATCTATCTTTCTTTCTTTCTTTTTTCCTTCTTGGCAATTTCTGTCATACTCCTACTCCTTTTCATTCTTATACAAACCTTACTTTTACCTTACACTATGCTCTATACTATCATCTAATCCTCTTTCCTTACTTTCTTCGGCCTCTTTATCTTTTCCAGCCCATTCTGCCCTCCCTGTACCTTCTTCTTCTCCTGCTCCCCCTGCTCCCATTACCCCAGTTTCACTACCTGACTCACCTGTTTCCCCTGTTCTCCCCGCTCCCTCTATTTCCTCTATTTTCTCTGTTCTTTTTGTCCTCCTTACTCCTCCTGCTTTCCTGCCTCCCCTTTACCTGTTTTCTACTTTCCTTTCTGCACTACCAATTCCCTTCCCTCATCCTCCCCTACATGCTACCTCACGATATGTATCTCCCCCAATCCCCTACCCTGCCTATATCCTTTATACCACTACCAGGACAGGATATTGCTGTCCTATACAAAAGTGGTCAGTGTTGCCATAGGCAACCTCTGGTGAACTTTGATTGTGATACTAGAAGAAACTTTTGCAAGGGCTGCAGGAATTACTTGGTATACTTCTTATTTCAATTCCTTATGAGAAATTATTTTAGGGGATAGTGGATAACTGCCAATGTTGTTTCAGGTGTCAAGAAAAAATTCAAGACATCGAACATCAGCTTAGGTGAATCTGCAATCAGATCCAGAAGTCCTGCAGTCTGGTCCAGCCCTTGTGGAATACCTACTTCCACCTGTAGTCAAGCCAAGGCCTTCAGTACATATTGCTTTTATTGAGTGGCAAGCTCAGTGGACTACACATAATCTGGGTGTTATACATAAAACCAACTGGCATAGCGTAATGGGCATGTCACGTGATCTTGGGCAAAAGGTCACGTGTTTGATCCCAGGGTCTGTTGGAGTATTGAGAAAATGAGTTAATTTCTAACAATATGATAACAGGATGAAACCTTCATTTATACTACCACCAAAGGTCCCTGACTGAGGGGTTTTTACTGAGTCTTCAGAAGAGGACCCTTGGCTATTCTGACAAGGTTGAATGAATGAAATTGGTGGGTTGGTTGTGGAGATAAATGTATGTAAGGATCCCTCAACTGCACCAATGGATGGATGCTAACTAGGAGGAGGTTGGCTACTCCGATAGTAGTCTCTGGCTGCCATGCAGGCAGTAAGACCAAATTGCAAGTCTATTGGTAGAGGAATGCAGAGGAAAATTGTGACAAGAGAATGATGCTCAGGGGGCGATCGTTCACGCACATCTAGAAGCATGATAAGGTATAGTCCAATGATGGCCTACTGCGTGGAAGGTTAACCCTGAACATAATGAGGCCTAAACACCACTGGTATGATAAGACAGGAGCATGCCTCCTACGGGTTAAGGCAGATGGATAAGGAATGCACCTGCATTGATAAGTCTATCATCGGAGTCAATCACTTTGTATGCGGAGAAAGAACCAGTAGCTGCTTGCCACGGTGAAAGGGTTTGAGTGACTATGATCGGAGTGAACACTGTGTGGAGGGGGATGAGACGCCCTCCCCACTTTTTGAAGAAATCAGAGTCCAGCAGGGCAAGGGTTTTTCAGGTCTACGAGGTTTGTACAGGCAAAAGTGGAAGGACTAGATAGGCCGGAATCACCCAGACATGGAATATAAATATCGAGGTGCCTTCCATGCTTTACAGACATTATCAGCAATGGAGAAGAGAACTTATCAATATATTTGTTATACAATACACTTCTACATGTACTTCTATCTTGACATTTCCAGTAAACCTTCCTAGCAAATCACTATATCACATATCGAGCCTTAGTACAGACTCGCTTGTCCTTCCGGTCAGCTACCGCCTAACACGGGGCTGAATGGATTTTGCTTGTAGTGCTTGGAAGAAACTGCACTGTGTAACGACCCAGCATGCATGAGCTATGGCAGACGGAACCTACACCCATACAGGGAGCCAGGAGGCGCACTGGTAGGAACCGGCAGGCAAGTAAGTACTTGACCTATGGAGACCCGATGGCCCGGGCTCCGAGAATGACCAGAATTGGCTGGTCAGGGACTAGGTACCTGGATATATCCAGGAGCGGTGTCAGCGTACTTAGGGACCTCTGAAGGGGCAGTTACTCAGCTAGGCAGGGTAACTGGAGAAAGGTCAGAAGTGTCTATCTCCGGCGACGGGATAGATAGGATAACAGGGAAAAGTTATCTTGTCCACCGGACAGGTTACCCTACCCTCAGGATCAGGTTACCCTGCCATGGGGCTTGGGTTACCCTGCCCAAGGTCCTGAGTTACCCTACCTTTCAATACGAAGTCCCTCAGGGAGTTCGGGAAAAATGACCAGAATGTTTGTCACGGGAAACCATGCATGATACTGGAATCTGGGGTTCTGGGAGATGCTATTGGGCGAGCTACGCAGCTCCAAAGAGGCTGCAAATTGGAGACATTATTCCTATCATACCCCTCCTGCCCCGCCATGAGGGCCGGACGTCATGGGCAAACGGTTGCGTAGTTGTATGCAGTCTAGCAAAGTGGAATCTTGGGAGACCTGCTTGCAACGCCGTATACGTTGCTGCTATCCGGTTGACCGTAGGCTATTCGCAGGATATATAAGGGGGCATAGGGTGGAAGGTGGAGTACCTCCTCCAAGTTGTTCAGAGTAAAACGGACCAAAGCTGATGGAGTTAACGGGTGTAAACCGTGGGGGCCCCAAGGTAGTCCCGGGTGGTGCCGCGGCGACCGTGAGAGTTTTACACCTACCAAGCCCGCAAGTGTCCCCAACGTCATAGGCTCTGAAAGGGAAGTACAGAGATACCAAAAGCATGATTCCTACCACAGGTGAGGTGTATCCGAGTTAGTGGTCATGGGTAGTGCCCATTGGATCACTCCCGGACCACTGTGTCCTGTATAAGACACCGGAAGTCCATGAACCGTAATTAGTAGATAGATGAAACGCTCACGGTAGCTTCCGGGGCCAAGTAGAAATCAATGCACATGGGAAGGGTTTTATAGATAGTCTAAGTTCACACGGCATCTTGACTGTTAGCCACTAGCAAGACGCCGATGCGCAGAAGTTTTCACTCTAGTGGGCGAAATGGAAATGCGCCGCAGAAACAATAACCGCATAAGATGAATGCCGACTAGAGTGTGTCGGCACTTGCATGCCTGAAGAGTGTCAGGAGATGTGTCGGACTGCCCTTAGCGGAGAAGACTGTGCTCGAATAGTTGGAGTAAACTGATGAGGGAGGTTCTGGCATAAGATAAAACTACCTGAAAGTCTATGCGAGAACTCTTCTACTCCAACAATCAATCCTCTCGAGACCTTAATTGAGTTAAGCGTCAGGCTTAACAATATTAAGTTTTACCGTTTACTTTACTCTTGCATCTGTGTGAACTGTTGGCGATAAGTTTGAAGTTGTTCAGTGCGGTCACAACATTGGGATCCATCTTCCTAGGGGTGCCCCTATTACACAATGGTTCTCTGAGTAGACCCAACAACAAACCCATAGTATTGTAAGTGTATTTGAATCCTGCTGCAAGCGTGGAGATGCAGTGGCTAAAAGGATGAGACCCTTGCCTGAACTGCTGAACATCTTAATAACTGGCTAAGATAGTTAATCAAGGTTGTTCTGACAGGACAGCTATCGCTGGAATGCCCTATTTGCATTTACAACAATTCACTATAATCATGATAACTGCATGTCGGTAATGGGAGAGGGGTTTTAACTCTTTCAGATACATAGCACTATTTATTACCACCAAGGACTCGTTGTCCCAAGTGGTAGTTGAGATCTATCATACCCACAGATCTACTTATATGATCCAGCCCTTGTGGCCTAAGCACGATCTGCAAGAGCACCAGAGTTAGATCCTGCATTGATAATGTTATTGATGCAAATACTACATGAGATATTCCCCTATATTCAGCTCTATCTAACTGCCAGGGAGAGGTTTGTACAGCTCTTAGGTTTGGAACGAAACCTGCAAATCATTCTCAATCCTTGGTTGAGTCTGATTGTGGAGTCAGGGGCAGATATAAGATGGGAAAATTTCCTTGTAGCAGATGAGGTTTCCTTGATTCTAGCGAAGGTGCATGGAAGAGCTGGATTCCGCGATATAGTATTAGTGCAGCGGGTCAATAGTGAGGTCTCAAATGAGAGATTCTCTATTATTAATCCCATTCATGCCTCCTACCTCCTATTGTACTATGTCCTTCTCTTCTCCTATCATGAATCAGGTTGGTATTGGGGAAGAAATCTACAAAATTGAACAGGTAACCGCTAGCAAGAATGTATGCCACACCTCACATTTTACAGATTCTGACTACATATAAGAGCCAATGAGCCATCTACTATCCTCTGCTCTTAAAGACTTCTATAGCAATTTGTAGTAGATACTTAGGCTGTCTGTAACTAAAATAAGCTAGCATGACTTTGATCTAACCAGTCTCATATTAGAGTAGAGTTATACAATGGCTTGTCAGATGTTTCGCAAGAAGCTGAAATCAACCTGGAGCAGGTCAGAAGAAGAATTATCTTGCTATCAGACTATGTTGGTGGAGACAGATTTATGCAGCAGTTATACCAGGACAGTATGGTACTGGTATGCTACTTTGGCAAGCTGTCTCTGTTTATTATATTTATGGCTAATTCAAAATGGGTGGAGATTCTAGAGGAACTTCCTCCAGGGCAAATGGTTGTATACCACCCAGATCTAGTAGCGCGAGTATTCTATCACAAGCTGTGTGACTTACTTGATCAGATCAGGTACAAGCACATTTTTAGTCCATGGTATGGTTGGGTTTAGATAATTGAATATCAGAAGTGTAGACTTCCACACCTTTACCATCTTTTGTACTTAAAGACAGACCCAGCTACACTCCCTCTCCATTGTAACTCCGGTCATTGAAAAACATTTCCTATTCGGGAACGACTCAACATCAGAGGACTATCACCACTTTTTCAGTCTTGCACGCCCCCTGCTGGAGAGAGAGGAGGCCTCTGCTACTCCATCTGTCGCCTTTGCTTGGGCTGTCCTTTCTCTTCCCCCTCTCTTGGTTGCCGATGTGGCTCCTGAGGGGCCTCTTTTCTCTTCTGGGGGCTCGTGATACTCCCTTCTTCTCTTTACCCCCCTTTTGCTAGGCTCACTTAGTATGCGCATGGTCGGCTTTCTTCTGGGAGGGGATAGTCTGATGGTCAGTTGGCTTGGTGGTCCTCTGGGCTATCAGGGGCCTGGTCCTTCCTCCCTGCATAGCATGATGGTGGTATCCCATCCACTAAGTAACACTCTCTCCTAGAGAACAAGGAACAACATGATAGAAGTGGTAATATACTGTGCTGTGTAGGTTGGGGGGATGACTAGCTCCTGTGATCCTGGTTGCAGCCTGCTGCCATATCATTGGCTACGCCTTACCTGGTTTAGGCCTTTATCCTCCTCTCCTCCTCACGCTGGCTGGCACACTACTACACAGGTCCTTGGGACTCTATCTCCTTACCATGTAGTAGCACTTCTACCTTCTTGCTCCCCGCCAGCTCCGGCTGGCTACTATTCAACCCGGCTCTGATGCCCCCTCTGGTGTCATCCATCCTCCACCGCTAGCATCCTCTCTGCTGGGCTGGCATCCCCTCTGCTTCCTCCTGTTAGTTCTGACCTTCTTCAGTATAGCCCCGGTCCTCTGAAAGTCCTCTACACCTTACCTGGTACCTTACTGCCTCTTACTCTGTATTCTGGCATGCATGGGGTCAACTTTGCTTGCCACATGGCCTGACCTGTCCTCCTCCCTTGGAGTCTAGTGCTTTCATCCTTGGCCACGTGTGAGAACTCGTATGTTGCCCTCCATTCCACCTTGGCCTGCTAGACTTCCCTTACGTTTCACCTGCTCCACACCAGGGTAGGGTAGTGGCTTTTGGGGGGGTTGGGTCTTAGTTACAAGGCATTTGCTTTAGGGCTGGGAGAGTGTAGGGCTATACTACTCCTTTCTGGATCTGGGAGTTTTTAATTTGTAGGGATCTAACTGTCGTCTCACTGTCGGGTGGGGTTTTCCTTATTTGCTGCGTGTTTGTGGAGGTGTTGGGTTTGCTGTATTCAGCTCCATTACTGGGGATCTGGGTTTTTATACCCCAGAGGGCTTTCTCCAGACGGCTTCCTGTGGCTGTGTGGACTATAGTCAGAGGTTTTTATTGCTATACCGTTAACTCTCAATGTATTCTTTGCACCTAATTAATAAACAAATGAAATGAGTTAAAAAAAATAAAAATAAAATAAAATAAAAACAGAGCCAGAGTTCCTGGTAGCGGGGTACATAGACCGATTTATTTCTGTAGAGCTCACAACAGAAGGTAATGATTGTAGTCGACAGTTATAGAGTATTATTCAGAACACAATAGTGCATACACAATATGTTGGGGGAAATAGTAATACTCTATGCATCAAGGATATAATCCCAGTTTTTGCATCTATGAGCTATAAAGAGTACCCAAAAGAATTTCAAGAAGAGACAGTAGTAGGAGAGAATATATATTCCTTATACCAGTGTAGAAATACTTGTCAGTCCTTTACCATTCCTGTTTCTGGATTAACAGGTATAGTTACTGCCGTGATAGACAATCATAGGATTGTACCATACAGTCCCTACCTGTCCCTATAGTACAATGCCTATATCAATGTAGAGGTTTGTAGTTCAGTGCAAGCAGTGAAATATATTCACAAATGTATCTACAAAGGTGGTGATCAGGCTATAGTTAGTACTGACTGCAAGCATGACAAGATCAAGTGATACCTGTATGGAAGGTACATTAGACTAACTGAGACAGTGTGGAACTTGTTTGAATTTGGCAGACATGAAGAGTTACCATCAGTTACTTGGCTTGCGTTGCATCTTCCAGGTCAACAGGGAATTTATTTTAGAGAATATACAAATCCTGATAATTTACATGAGTGTATTGAAGCAGCTATAATAACACTCATAGTATTTTTCAGCTACAAGATGTGAAATGAAGATGGTAGATAGTACTTGCATCATGAGTTTCTGGAATACTTTGTTTACTAATCAAAGATAGGAGAGAAGCCGCAGCAATGGAGCTTTGCTATTGGATAGATGTATGCTGTGAGTCCGTTCATAGATGAGAGGTATTACCTACATCTTCTTCTAACTATTGTTTAAGGATCTACTAGCTTCGAAAATCTATAGACAGTGGATGAGATTATACACTCAACATTCCAAGAAGCCTGTGTAGCCTTATGGTTACTAGAGGATGATGGTGAATAGATAGCCATGTTTGAAGAAGTTGTAGAGTTTATGACTGGCAGGGTACTGCAAAACCTTTTCACTTTGACCTTTCAGCATACTACTATTACCAATCCTTAGGATATTTGGCAACAGTTTGCTGTCAAGCTTTATGATCATTTGCCACATATTCTGGAATCAGGTATTGTACCATTACCTATTAATATTGCTGATTATAAAGGAATAGCAGATGTTCATTTGGACTATGGTCTATACCTAATTCAACAGGATTTGAGTGGACATGGGAAATCTCTATCTGATTACGGTTCACCAGAACCAGTCCTATATTAGGTCTCCCAAAGCCCTAGATTAGAAAATAGCCTGATAGAGGAAGAGTTGAACTATGATTTGCATATGGAACAGGAAGCTTGTAAGATGATAAGAGCCTAGCTGAACTCAGAGTAAGAAGAGTACTTGAAGATAATAGTAAATGCTATAGAGAAACATGAACAAAATCCTTATAGACATGACAGATCTGGCTTCTTTCTACAAGAGCTGGCTGGAACAGGAAAGATATTCCACTATAACAGCTTATGCAGCTACTTCCATGTTAGAGAGAGGATAGTTCTTTGTATTGTATCTTCTGGAATTGCAGTGCAATCGCTACCTGAAGGCTATACAGCTCACTCAAGATTCAAGATTCCTTTAACTAATGCATCTGTTACTGGATGTGTAATGTGTTCGGGCAGCCCTAGTCACGTAGCAGTATGATAGGAGCAGATGGCTTCTTGATTGACAAGAAGCGAGCGCTGCTTACTAAAGGAGGCTTTGAAGAGGTGTAACAGGAGATCAAAGAAGTAACCATTCAACCAAGTCTATTTAGAATACTGTCAGTCAAAGTCTGCTATTTCCATCATGGAAATCAGCAGTCTTTAAATACAGCATATCGCTTATCTCCAGTATGAGCAATATTTCAAAACATTGTGTCTATCAACCTATACCACATGGAACAATACAAGTATCATGCGACACTGTGAAACCCAACATAAAGCATTGTGTGTATCAACCGATAGCACACGAAACAATACAAGTATCAAGCGATACTGTGAAACCCAACCTAAAACATTGTATGTATCAACCGATAGCACACGAAACAATACAAGTATCAAACAATACTTCTGAAACCCAACATAAAATATTGTGTGTATCAATCGATAGCACATGAAGCAATACAAGGATCCAACGATCCTTGTGAAACCCAACAAAAACAAAACCTAGTACCTGTACCGGTTACACTGCGAACATAAAATAACAATTTTACCAAATAAAATAACCTAATGAAATCCTAATAGTCGGTAAACCTGCTATTCTCCTGAAAGTCCCCATTGGACCCATCCTCATCGTCATTGCTATCCTGCAACATTCCCATGTCATCCTGCAACATCCATTCTGCCCCTTCAAACCATTTCTCCAAACACTCATAACAGGATGCTTCGTGCACAAAGCAACCTGATTACTTGTAGTGTGGTAATTCGACCCAGTTCTGGACCGTTCGGTCATTCCAATCCGCTGTTTCATTATCGATCCGTCTGCAATCGTAGTGGTAGTCGATGCAAAATATCGTCCAGTATGCATCTGGTGGGATGGTTCCATTGCGCAGTAGTTCTCCAACTATGATGTGTCCTCCCTTGCTGCTTATATCTTCGTAGGTCGACATTTCTTAGCTTGTAAATTGGGCAAAGGTTTGTAAGACTAGTGTGTCTGGTAAGGGTTTTTCTTTTGGTTTGTAGGTCTGATAGTAAGGTTTTTTCCTCATTGGGAGGGTTAGAGGGATGGTGGGTGGTATTTATGTCTCGGTGTCGAACTCGCTTAGGTGTTAACCTTGCTTAGGTGTTGATCTCGCGTAGGTGTTCAGGGGAAGGTGAGTGGTACATAATATTGGTTTCTTTTGTTTCCAAGCATATCTCACATTTTTTCATACTCAGGTAACAGCCACTTCCAAAGCGTAATATGTCAGACATTGTTTCTCCCCACATCTGTCCTGTTGACTCAGTTGTTATTTCTAAGCACTTGTTGTAAATATGTATGAATAATCAGTGTGTAAGATATCATCTAGGGATAATTTCACAGTTCACCAACAGTCCCATTAGCTGAAGGCGTAGTCTCCATGATACTTGCTCATAGTTTGACATCGTAAGGCTGTTGGATCACGTGTTTTTTCTTTTTGTTATTTCCTGTACTCGGCTTCGGCTAGCCGCTCTAGGTATGCAGCTTCGTCCTCCATGACCCATTTTCATCTTTGCCACTTTCAAAATCGCTTTCAAAGTGGGCTGACCAAAATCCGTTCTGTATTCCTTAAGCTGTGTCTAGGGAGAGGTGTTGTCTTTCTGGTGGGGTTGGGCTCCAAGCCACAGTCATATAGTTTATTGTAGGGCGTAGCTCATCCTCCGGTTTCTTGTCTGCCCTCTATTGATGTACTAATTCTATTGTACTTTTCCAATCCCTCAACAGGTTCCCAGCTATTTTCCATTTCTGGGTATCCCAACCATTTCACTAGGAACTGGTCGTGATCGTATCGTTTTCTGTGGTCTCTTATGATGTCCACTTCCCATTCAGGTTTCTCATTAACCACGATGGGGGGTGGCTTTGTAAGGCTTCTTCCAGGAAAGGAGGTAGTGTTGTTAGAGAGGTATTGCTTCACAGTGAATGCGTGGAATGTCGCTTGTTGGTTCCTATACATTCTGCTGTCCATTTCCACCATGTAATTTTGCATATGTTCATTATATTCAATTATCTTGAACGGTCCTCACCAGCACCATTGCAATTTCATGCTTTGTCCTGATTCCGTTGCGAAAAGGCTTCTATAGACTAATAACAGGTTACCTTTCCCTATCGGTGTGTGGTATCTGAATTATTTTGCTGCCGTTCTTGTACTCCTAAATCGTGTCAACATGATAGGATTAAATGCGAAGTTCTGGATTGCTTGGTGTTTGTTCAGCAATTCATTGGCGGCCGGTAGTGTGGGGTTCGTGATATTCGCTGGAGGGAGTAGCGGGTAGTTTTTTCCAAAAACAGCTTTATATGGTGACATACCGAGAGTTTCTGACCATCCTGCATTTGGGTATGCTGCTGTTTCCGGTATGGCATTGAACTAATTGTTCTGTTTTGCATTGACTAGGTTTCGAAGTGCTGTTTTCAATTCTCGAATTTTCCTCTCACCTTGTCTATTCATCTCATGGTGGCCTGGTGCCACATTGATGTACTCAATTCCTAGCGATTGACACTGCTGTCTCCATACATGTGACTCAAACCGTGGGTCCACACTGGTTACCATTAAAGTTGGATAACCATGGTCTGTAAATATTTTGTTGTGCAGCAGTTCCCAGGTTATTATTACTGTCACTTCCTTCATTGTAGGTATGCGCCACGTGAATCCCGAAAACCTATCTATTGCAACCAGGATTGTGTTGTATCCCCATCAGTTATGGAAAGGTCCTAGGAAGTCAATAGCTATTGATTTGAAAATTTCAGATGGTAGAATAATTGTTTGGGCCCTTCCTTCTGGTAACTTTGTAGGTTCCTTGTTTGTTTGGCAGGTGTAACACTGTGCTACATACGCTCTGAAGTTCTTCTGCATTTCAGGCCAAAACAGTTATTCGGTAGCATACCGTAAGTTTCGTTCAGAACCATGATAGCCTTTGTTGTGGATTTCACTCATGATGTACTCCCTTAATGCAGTATTTCCGTACACAGGACCTTTTGGAATATACAGGCAATCTTCTCTGTATCAGGTTTTTGTATATGGCATTCCATTTACAATCTTGTAGGAGGACAAATCCCCTGGGGGTCCATATTATCATTGACCTTTTTGCATAATAGTTCTCTCCGGTATGCTGCAACCATGTGTGCTTGGAATGTTCTATTCATTTCATTGATTGTCAGTAAGGTGTCACGCTCGTTATCTATTTCGCTTCCTCTGGTTGTTTCAGGTTGGTCATCCTCCTCGTCGTCTTCGAAGACATGGTACAGCCCCCACCGATATGCACTCATCATTGGGGGTATTACTGAAACCATTGTTTTATTGCTGAGGCTTTCTAATCGTTCTGCTTGTCTCATTGGTGGTGGGCTGTCAGGTTCTGGTATTTGCAATGCTGGGGCTTTGCGGTTTAGAATTGCTGGGATTGCATAGGACCTGGGTGCTGGCTGAACAAGGGTAGACCGCACTACCCCAGTACTATTTGATCTACCGGCAAGTGTTTGTTGCCATTCCTGGTCCTTGATCACCAGGGACTCCGTAGGGCTTGGGTCAATTTCTGTACCGGGGGGACTTGGGCCTTCGCTAGGAGGGTGAGGGGTTGGAACTCTCCGCTGTCTGGGGTGGTTGTTGGTGAATTTGATCTCGGTTTGATGATATGGGCAATGGTCCATGTAATGGTGCAAGCAATGGAGTTTGCTAGGTTGGAGTTCCTCAGGTGGTGCCCTTTAGATGGTGCACTTGTTACCCCAATCATTTCTCTTGGTGATTGAGCAGGGGCTCTCAGGGGGCGCAGGGGCCACATTGGGGTACTCTGTGTACGAGTAAGGAGGAGAAGTAGGGGGGATGTGTAACCTGTACGGGTACTAGGTTAGTTTATGTTGGTTTCATGAGTATTGCTAGATACTTGTATAGTTTCGTGTACTATTGGTTGATATACATATTGTTTTATATTTGGTTTCATGAGTATCACTTGATACTTGTATCATTCCATATGCTATCCGTTGATACAGACATTGTTTTATGCTTGGTTTCACAGGTATCGCTTGATACTTGTATTGTTTTGTGTGCTATCAGTTGATACATACTGTAACCGGTACAGGTTACTAGGATTTTATGTTTGGTTTCACAGTATCGTTTGATACTAGTAGTGTTTCGTGTGCTATCGGTTGATACACACATTGTTTTATGTTTGGTTTCACAGTATCGTTTGATACTAGTAGTGTTTCGTGTGCTATCGCTTGATACACACATTGTTTTATGTTTGGTTTTACAGTATCGTTTGATACTTGTAGTGTTTCGTGTGCTATTGGTTGATACACACATTGTTATGATTGATTTTACAGTATCGTTTGATACTTGTAATGTTGCGTGTGCTATCGGTTGATACACACAGTGTTTTGCAATATCGCTCATACTGGAGATAAGCGACATGCTGTATTTAAAGACCGTTGATTCCCTTGATGGAAACAGTAGACTTCGACAGACAGTATTCTTAAATATACTTGGTTGAACGGTTACTTCTTTGATCTCCTATTACACCCCGTTCGAAGCCTCCTTTAGCCAGCAGCACTCGCTTTGTGTTGATCACGAAGCCATCTACTCCTATCGTACCGCTACGTGACTAGGGCCTGGCCCGAACGCGTTACACATACAAAGTTTTGAAATATTGCTCATACTGGAGATAAGCGCTATGCTGTATTTAAAGACTGCTGATTTCCACGATAGAAAGGGCAGACTTCGACAGACAGTATTCTTAATATACTTGGTTGAGCGGTTACTTCATTGATCTCCTATTACACCACGTTCAAAGACTCCTGTAGAGAGCAGCACTCGCTTCTTTTGTGAGCAAGAAGCCATCTGCTCCTATCATACCACTATGTGACTAGGGCCTGGCCCAAACACGTTACACATTGTCTCGCTTGGGCTCCATCATGTTTGATTCTTGCTCATAGAGCGTGTTATCTGAGATGTTATCCACTTCCTTTGTATAGTCGTGGACATAGAGTGGGTTCCAGTCTGATTCACCTTCGTATATCTGGGAAAGGGCATCAGCTAAATAGCTCATGCTTCCTGGTGCATAGACTATCTTTGCATCGTACTTTCCCAATGCACTGAGCCATCTAACTTGTTTTCTGCTCAAGTTCGTTGCGGTCTGTAGATGTGTGAGGGGCTGGTAGTCTGTGACCATTGTAAAGGAATTTCCCATTAATACATTGTGGAACTCATTAAGCGCTGCCACTATCACTAAGAACTCTTCATTGGTGGTTCCAAAATTCATATGTGCATTGGTGAATTTCCTGCTGCGTAATGTGGCTGGTTGAGCTGTCTCATAAGTTGGTCCTTGTCCCACCCATGCTCCTATTGCTAAATCTGAGGCATCTGTAATTAATCAAATCAGTTCATTACTTCGTATGTCTATTGGGTGCACGACTTGGTGATCAACAATTCGCTTCTGGACTATCTTAAATGCAGTTCGATGGCTTGTTGTCTATAAAAATTCCGCATTTTCTGTTAAGTTAATTAATGGTGCCGTCAAGGTAGCATGGTATGGGAGGAACTGGGCCACAAAATTCCCTATTCCTAGAAAGCGTTGCAATTCTTTCTTGTTTTGGTGTGTCTCCCATCCTGCAATGGATGATATTTTTTAGGGAGATGCATGGATTCCTTCATTATCCACTATGTATCTTAGTACTTCTAGCCTGTCTACGAATAGTACTGACTTTATCTTTCTCATATAGAACTTAGTGTAACTGGCACGGGTACTAGGTTAGTTTATGTTGGGTTAGACGAGTACCGCTTGATACTTGTCTTGTTTTGAGCGCTATCGGTTGATACATATATTGTTTTATGTTTGGTTTCACAAGTATTGCTTGATACTTGTATTGTTTCGTATGCTATTGGTTGATACAGACCTTGTTTTATGTTTAGTTTCACAGTATCATTTGATACTTGTATTATTTCGTGTACTATCAGTTGATATACACAAAGTTTTGAAATATCGCTCATACTAGAGATAAGTAATATGCTGTATTTAAAGACTGCTGATTTCCACGATGGAAACAGCAGACTTCGATGGACAGTATTCTTAATATACTTGGTTGAATGGTTACTTCTTTGATCTCCTATTACATCCCGTTTGAACAGTCCTTTAGAAAGCAGCACTCACTTCTTGCGGTTCAAGAAGCCATCTGCTCCTATCGCACCACTACATGACCAGGGCCTGGCCCAAACACATTACATTTTTTTAACCTCAGCAAGTTGTTAGAAACCTGCCCTGACCAGGTCTGATCAACCTGCAAAAGTCCCACATCAAAGCTAGCAGTCGGGAGCAGGAGAACCACGAAAGGTTCAGCTCTGCCAACACGACGCCATTGAGTTACTAGAGACTCGAAGTGGGAAGCAGGTCCTGCGAGAAGGCCTTACCAAAAGAAGGCAACCGAAGAAGCCGAAGGGGCCAAAGAGCAACTTTTCAATTCACGATGCAGAAAGACAGTTAGCACGAGATTTGGCCAAGTAGACCTTTAGCGAATCAAGCGACGAGTTAGCAAAGGTAGCAACAAGTCTTCCTGAGGTCTTTTCCACCAGCCCCAGTAAAGGAAAAGCACGGGTACAACCACTAGAGAAAGAAAGCCCACCTGGCCACACTCCAAAGAAGGAAGAAGACGACGAAGAAGAATCCAATCATACGGTAGCGGCAGAGTCTCCGAATGAAGAACCCAGCGACTCCTCGGAAAGCTTGTCAGATGACAGCTCCAGCAGGGAAGAGTTCGAAAACAATATGTCTGAAAGCCAATCTGCCGCGCTGCTCGGCCGTGGGGCCGGGCGAACAGGGCCAAAGATCAAGCTTCCTCTGCCGCCCACATTCTTGGGCGAAAAGGACGACCGAAAACCAGAAGCATTTGATCGCTGGGTACAGACCACCTCTCAATACCTTGCCCTACATGGCGTGGATAAGACAAAAGAAGGAAGTGGAGCATACTTCAGAAGTTTCTGTACGGAAAAGGCAGAACAAGCGTATCATCAAGCATTGACCCATTACGACAGCAAGGAAAAGATACGAGGCATGACTCGGATAACGTACCCACGGGAGAGATTCCAATCCTCACGAAACATGGAAGAACTCTATAAGAGGTTTAAGGAAATCCAACAAGTACAAAATGGAAGGACAGACAGAACAACACTGGTGGTGATGCATCTGTTGGTGTACCATGAACAATTGCCCAATGGAAGAGTAACGCAATTCATGCTACGACAAAGACTATATGCAGCAATGTATCCCAGACTATGCCAGGAGGTAGAACACATCGAAGAGGATGGAGACTCCGTTGACAGGATCGTCAAATGAGCTGAAAGAAAGGATGCTATCCTGTATAAAACAGGAGTTTACAGAATACACACACCGCACCAGAGGAGCAGTAAAGGATTGTCATCACACGATAATATAGGAAAGGAACAACCAAAATGCAAAGGTTCAAAAGATAAGAAAGGCAAGAAACAGAAACGACGTGATGAAGGCATATGTTTTGAATGTGGGAAAAAGGGCCACTATGGAAAGGACTGCTATGCCAGAACAGGAAAAGGAAAAACAGCTAAGCGGGATGTGAGCACGAACGAGATAGAAGCAACCGAATACGACGAAGTGGAAATTAACTCAGGGGAAATGGAAAGCCTCAAAATGCAGCCAGCGCTGACGGTTATGCCCCGTGACACACTAGAAGGCACAATCTATATAGAGGGTCAACCAGCAAAGGTACTATTTGACACAAGAACAAGCGGTTATGACATTATCAGTACTACCTTTATCTCTACCCATGGCATACCCATAGAACCCCTACTCCAACCAACAACAGTCAACTTGGCAACGAAAGGATCCCACTCTTCAAGGCACAAGAAATGTGGGCTGACAATAGGAATTGGGAAAAGGACATGGACGAATCAGGGGATGTTGGTGGGAAACTTGGCAAAATACGACGCCCCGATTGGAATGCTATTCATAAAAAGACACAATGCCATTGTCAGATGTGGGGACAGAGTAGTGGAGTTTCCCGATGACAAACTGTGTGTACTATACAAATCAACGAGTGGGGAATTCCGAGCCGCTGTTTCAGATGCAACCTCAGCGACACTGTGGGAAAAATACAAGAGTGTATTCCCTGACCAGGTCCCTGAAACGCTGCCCTCTGCATGAAAGGTTAACCACCACATTCGACTAAAAGATCCAATGGATCTAAAAATCCAATCAGCATACTCAATCCCAGAAGCATACAAGGAGAAACTCATGAACTAGATAAATGAGATATTACGAGCTGGAGTAATTGTACGACAGGAGGTTCCCAGAACGGCACCTATGTTTGTACAACCTAAGTCAGACGGAGGGATCCACCCCCTGGTGGACCTGAAAGTTTGAAATAATAATACAATCATGGATGGTCCATCGATTCCCAACCAACAGCATATCGTTAACCACATTGGACGAGCAAAATTCAGGAGTCAGATTGACCTAAGCGACGCATACTTCCAAACATGAGGGGACAAGGACAGCATTAAGTTCAACTTATTCAAAACCCCGTTCGCAGGGTTTGTCAGCAAAGTTATACTACAAGGAGACATGAATGCACTATCAATGTTTATGCGAATAATGGAAGACCTCTTAAGCGAATTCCTACATCACTTTGTATGGGTATATATTGATGCTATTCTCATATTCTCAAATACATCAGAAGAGAATAAAAGGCACATCCAGCAGGTATGTGACAGAGTCAGAAAGGCAAAATTCTATGCAGGCAAACAAAAGTCAGTACTATTCCCAGATAAGTTAGAAGTACTAGGACACATAGTGGATAGCAAAGGAATTCATGCATTCCCCCAGAAAATATCTTCGATCACAGGTTGTGAAACACACCAAAGCAAGAAAGAATTACAGCGCTTTCTAGGAACAGTAAACTATGTGGCTCAGTTCCTCCCACACCATGCCACCCAAACAGTACCATTAACGGATTTAACGGAGAATACAGAATTCACATGGAGAACCACCCATCTGACTGCGTGCGAGATGGTAAAAAAGTGAATCGTCGATCAGCAAGTCATGTGGCCAATAGACATATGGAGCGAGGAACCAATTTGGCTAGTCACGGATGCCTTAGACTTGGGAATAGGGGCATAGGTAGGACAGGGACCCACATACAAGACAGCTCGACCAGCCGTGTTACATAGCAGGAAATTCACCCACATACGGATAAATTATGGAACCACCGATAAAGAGGCCTTTGCGATAGTGGAAGCGCTTAATTGGTTCCACAATGTACTAATGGGAAGTTCCTTTACAATAGTTACAGACTACCAACCCCTGAGACACCTACGAACTGCAAAGAACCCAAGCAGAAAGCAAGTTAGATGGCTCGGTGCCTTAGGAAAGTATGACATGAAGATACTCTCTGTACCAGGAACTGGTGCTATTTCGCTGATGCCCTTTCCCAGATATATGATGGAGGATCAGACTTGAAGCCACTCTATGTCCGCGATTATATGAAGGCAGCAGATGATATCTTGGGTAACATGGTCTACGAGCAAGAATCAAACACGATGGAACCTGAAGAAACTTTCTCCCCTACTTCTCCTCCTTATTCATACACTAGGCATACCAAGGAAGCCCCTATATCTACTGAAAGCCACTGCTCAATCACTGCGGGAAATGATTGGGGTGATAAGTGTACTTTACAGAGTATGTCACATGAGGAACTCCAACACAGGAAACCGCATTATTCGGACTGTTACATGGACGATTGCCCATATCACCAAACCGACATACAGTTCACCAAAAACCACCCCAGGCGACGGAAAAATCTGACCCCTTACTGTAACGGGGGCACCCCTAGGAAGATGGATCCCAAGGTTGCGACCGCACCAAACAACTGCAAACTTATCGCCAAAAGTTCACACAGATGTAAGAGTAAAGTAGACGGTAAAACTTAATATCATTAAGCCTGACGCTTCACTCAATTAAGGTCTCGAGAGGATTGATTGTTGGAGTAGGAGAGTTCTCGCATAGACTTTCAGGTAGTTTTATCTTATGCCAGAAACTCCCC
>PYWC01000002.1:1225062-1248723 GCA_003182015.1 Tuber magnatum | reverse complement strand
AACAAACATAAGTAAAGTAAAAAACTCCCCCTCCGAAGAGAGGGCCCCCAAGAGGATTAACTCTGGGGGGAGGATAGTAGGGGCCATAGGTAGTGCCTGGCCAAGCGGGAAGTGAAAAGAAATGGTCTAGCACCCCCCAGCGGAGGGGGTGCGAGACCCGTAAATGTGGTGATAGTTCTCTGGTGTTGAGTCGTTCCCGATTAGGAAATCTTTTTCAATGACCGGGGTTGTAATGGAGATGGAGCGTGAGCTCCATCACATGATGGAGTTCCCCATCATGAATCCTTTCTATTATGAGTTGCGCAACCCGTTCGCTCTTTCCCACCTGGTAGTCCTGGTCCTTCAGGTTGAACAGTAACACCTTTACCTCTCCTCGGTAGTCCCTGTCAATGACTCCTGCTCTGCCCATGATGCCATGGCGGGCAGCAAGGTCACTTCTTGGAGCTACTTGGCCATAGGTTCCGGCTGGTAATGCTAAGGCTATTCTGGTAGCTACTGTCGCTTGTCCGCGAGCAGGCACTACTGCTTCTTCCAGCACGTGGATGTCATGCCCTGCCACTTCGCTTGAGCCCCTTGTCGGAATTCGAGCCTCTAGGTGTAACCGCATAGCTCGGATGTACTCCGGTTCGGATGTCTTCTGACTTAGACCAGGTTCCTTCTCTTGTCCTACCACTATAACCATAACCTGGTTAAAATGTGCAGGGTTTAGAATTGGGGGCTACTCGCTTTGCGCAGCTCCCCCCTTGGGACGGTACTCCGGCTGTCTGCTTAGTGCATCCGGTTTCCCGCCACTCGACCCTGGTCGGTACACGATCTTGAAGTTGAAATCTGCTAACTTCTGTGCCCACCTTATCTGCCTGGCACTCCAGGCCTTGGTCGTGAGGAAGTATTGTAGATTCTGATAGTCTGTAAACACCGTGATGGGTTCGTTTGTTCCTGCCAGGTAGTGGCGCCATTCTTTGAATGCTTCAACCATGGTGAGGAACTCTTTATCGTGGACGTCATAGTTGCGTTCCGCCGAGTTGAGCTTTCGGAAGTGAAATGCTATAGGGTGCAGCCTTTTTTCAATCTATTGTGATAGGACACACCCTAGCGCAAAGTCACTAGCATCCGTTTCCACCACCGTGTTCCTGTCTGGGTAGAAGTGTGCCAGGATTGGCGCCGTCATGAACTGTTCTTTCAGCAATTCGAAAGCCTCCTCCTGCTCTTTTCCACAGGCGAAGCCCTTCGGGTCGCCTTTCAGTACTTCCGTTATGGGTTTACACGTTCCGGAGAAGTTTTTCATGAATCTTCGGTAGAAATTTGCAAATCCCATAAAGATTTGTATGTCCTTTATGGACTCAGGTCTCTTCCATTCCCTTATGGCTTTGACCTTTTGATCACTCATGGTGATCCTATCCGTCTTCTCTATGTATCCCAGAAATTCAACCGTTTTGGTGTGGAATACTGATTTAGTGATAGACACTGCTAAGCGGTATTTCCGCAACTCAGTTAATACCTCCTTTACCAACTTGATGTGGTCCTCCTCGCTCTTGCAGTAAATTAGCACGTCATTGATATATACGACTAGTCCCAAGTCTAGGAATCTTCTCAGGACCACGTGCATCATGTCTTGGAAGGTGGCGGGCGCGTTTACCAGCCCCAAGGGCATTACCCGATATTCGTAATGACTGTACCGAGTGCGGCAGGCCATCTTCCACTCATCCCTCTCTTTTATGCGTATCAGGTGGTACCCGTTCTTTAGGTCCAACTTGGTAAAGATACGCCACCCAACTACTCGGTCTCTGAGTTCACACATGAGCAGTAGGGGGTACTTGTTGGCAATGGTGACCTTGTTCAGCCCGCGGTAGTCCACACATAGCCTCAACCTTCCATCAGGTTTCGGCACAAATAATATTGCTGCACCTGCGGGTAACTGGCTGGGGGTTATCTTTCCCTCGCGCAGCATTTCGTCTAGGTATTCTCGCAATCCCATAATTCTTTTTCAGACAACGGGTATATTGGCCCCCATGGGGGCTTCTCACCTTTAACTACCTTGATCTCATGATCAAAGGTATTGTGGTTTGGGAGCCGTTCCGCTACCTGAGGCAGGAAGAGATCAGTGTACTCCCGGTAGGGTTTTGGCAGAGTCTCCATCACCACTGTCTCGGGGTCTTCTGGGCCTGCAATTCGGCCCACATATCTGGCTGCAGGGTCCCAGGCAACTGTCTCGTCCCACTCGATGCAGATTCCTTCATCTTCGGGTTCCAGGTGTGCCTTGCACTGTTCTGCCTGGAACACCCATCTGCTCGCGTCTTCAATGAATGATAGGGGATGTTGGCGATGCTACCAACCAAAAGGTATTAACAAGTCATGGATCCCCTGGCTCATGACTTCACAGGTAATTTCCGAACAATGTCGGTTAGCCCCTATTTCTAGCATGATAGGGGTCATATAGCACCTTCCCACATTTTGGGACTGTGCCCCGTCAAACCCAGTTATACTAACTGGCGTATCTCGTTGTATTGTTGCTAGTCCCAGCTTTTGAACTAGTGCGTCTCGTATGACCAAGATCCGCGAGCCCGAGTCTAATAACACGCGAATAGGTACTCGTTCTCCTTGTATTCGTAGGTATGCTGTGCCCTAAGGGCACTCGTCATGTGTAGGTGTTGGGACTTGAGTTTTCTGTCTTTTTGGTTCCCCCGTAGGGTTACCCTGTCTTCGTTTACTGGACATTGTTGGGGTATTCAATAATCTTGGGTGTTTGTTATTGTGCCTGCACAATTTCGGCCATTCAGGCCTCCTCAGACAAACTCGGTCCCTTTGGTGTGTGGCTTCTTTCTTATCTTCTTTCCCCTCAATAACGATATTTAATCATACCGGTCTATGCCACCAGTGCATAGATGAGGGAGCGACCTTTCTAACCTCGCCTTAGGTGTTCGACTCCTGCCATTGCGTACGATTTAAGGTGAGCACGCTGTCCTTTGTCTCGCCTAGCAACCTGCAGCCTACCCACTCGCCGTCACCGGTAGTGCCTTCCTGGGACTGGGTGAGTGCCTTCAGGCAGTCCTGCGTTATCCTGACTCATTTCCCATGCATGACCTTTTGGAGCAAAGAGTTAGGGCGCCCTGAGTTGCCCCCCACAACAGTCTCCTTTTCATGCGTGTCGGGTTTGAACCTTCTCTACCCAGGGGGGAGTATAAAGTCTTGCTGTCCCGCGTCCAGGTTGGGGGTCATTCTTGATTTCATCCCCCTGAGATGGGTTAACTTTCTCCGTTATACACGCTTTCTCCTGCCTTTCACACTTCTGTCCCTGCCCACGCTCAGAACCCAGTCAGTGCGGTTCGCCTTCATTCTTGACCAAGCCATTGCCCTAGCTCAGAACGTAGGTCGTGGTTTTTATACAGGGCTTCCGGATATCCGATCTATCCCCCTTCTTGATCCGATAACTCCTAAAGTCTAGGTGCTGGTGGCACATGGGTTTGGTTCACTACTGGCCTTGGGGCTGTATTCCGAACCTCCATGTTTAGGGGCCTAAACTTCGCTGCTTTCCGCTGTCCTATTGTTGCGACAACGGCTCCCTTCCTGCAAGCTTCCCACTTGTGGTTGGTGAGTCCGCACCGGGTGCAGCTTTTGTTCTCCCGGCGTTGGTTGACCAAGTTTTGGGGTATTCCCTCGCAAGCTTTTTTCCAGTCGGTATGCTCTACCCCTGGGATCTTGGTCAGTTTGTTGGTTTGGGCAAACCTTGCTGACTTGAAGTTCCCAGGTGCCGTCTTCCTCTGGAACTTGCTAGGTCGCACTTCTTCCTTTCCTCGCTTCGGCTCCTTGTCTCTGTCCTCCCGGCGTCGTTTTAGGGGTCCGGAAGAACTCGACGAGTTGGACGAGTTGTCTCGCCGTTGCCGCTCGCTGTCAAGGAAAGCCTCTTCCTGGTTTCCGACCACTCAAACGTGCTCCAGCCAGTCGGCATTGGTATCGTATCGTTTATGAGACAACCGTCTCAGTATCGCCTCTGGTAGTTGGTCCTCGACTATCTTCCTCCATGCCGTTCCTTGAAGCCTGGCCTTGATGTTCAAGTTTTCCATCGGGAGAAGGTACTTCTCGATGTCCTTCTCATACTTGATCTTTCCCATCTGTGCCAAAGCTTTCCGCTCCTCATTGATCGGTGAGAATCGGACCATGATCTCGTGCCGAAACTGTTCCCACGTTAGCAATTCAGGACAAGCGGCATACCCTTCCAGCCCTTCCATGCTCTTCCTATACTAATTGCTGAAGGGTGTCACATCGGCACCCTTTGTCCTTCCCAAGGCATAGATGATCCTATCTTTATCCTCCATCCATGGCATGGGATTTCGGCTAAAGTAGTCCTGGCACGCATGTAGCCAGGTCTTTATATCCTGGTAGGACTTTGCTTCGTATACGAAGGGAGGGTTGGCGGGTTTCTTTTGATGCAATGCAGTTTGTCTGGCCAACTCCTTGGCCAACTGCAACATCATCTGATGTTCCTCCTCTTTCTTAGCCGTCCTTGGCCTTCCCAGGGCCAGCGGCCCAGGCCGGCGGCTCGGTCCTTCCCCTCTGTTATCCGACCTGTCGTCACCTGGGTCTGGCTCTCCAGCTCCTGCGGTGATATTGAGAGGTGCCGCGGTGTCTTCTTGGACACCCTCTATGGTCTCTGGCCGGGTACTTTGTTCCACGGGTCCCTTTCCCTTGTCTTGTTGGGACGGCCCTGATCCTCCTCGCCCGGTTTCTCCATCATGGGTCGATCCCCCCTGATGAGAGCCTAATGCAGTCTGCACCAGTGCCGTCATTTCCCTTGTTGATTGGGCGAACATCTGGGTCATGCTTTGTTGCCTGTCCCTAAGCCCAGTTGTTACCTTTTTGTCATGCGTTTGTAGTTCGGTAACAAACTGCAGCTCCCGGGTTCCCCGACGTCACCGTTCCTCATTTAACTCCTTCCGGAGTCTATCCAGGCCTGTGTAGAGCTCTTGGTCTCTACTCACCGATTCTGGGATGGTGCGTCCCAGGTCCTGGTGCAGCTGTCCACTGACCGCTGCTTGCTGTTCCAATCGCTCGTGCATGCGAGCGAGTGCTGCTTCGATCACTCCCTTAAGCCTGGTGATCTCGGCCACTACCTCTCCCTCCAGTTTCCTACTCTTATTTTGCCAGAGTGCCAATTCCTCTCCAACCAACTTCTCCCCGTTCAGCAGTCGCTCTCTTACTTGAGCAAGGCCTTCTGCCGTCTCTTTCCCCGCATCAGATAGGGTCCCGTATGCGACCATCTGATCATTTTGGGTTTGGGTGACGCTGTGGTCCAACTGTCTGATTAGTGTCCCAATATATGCGGTGAAAGCACCCAAATCGGTAGTGCCGGAGGGGGTTGGGGTCCCAGAGCGTGACCTCTGCCCGCTTCGTCTTTTGGTGACGCTTTGCGTCGGGCCACGGGGCACTGATGGCCCTGATGGGTTCCTTGGTGTGCGGGTGGAACCTAGCTGTAGCGGTGGGATGTTATCTCTGGGAGGTGGTAGTGGGGGTGGATAGGGGCTATCTTGGCCTGGTCCCCATGTGGAGATTAGCCGCTGCTGTCTCCTAGCACACAGCATATCGGTGTCGCTAGAGTCCTCTGACCCTTCTTCAATCCTTGGTTGCGACATCTTTTTCCTTCTTTCTATAAGTGTCAGGTGTTTAAGAGCCCACTTGATCCTGCGATCAGTAAACCGGAAGGGAACGTTTTTGTCGTCAAAGACTTCGCTTATGGTGAGATCAAACTCGATCTCGTGAAGGTGTGGGTTTCGTTGGAGGTAAACTTGGGATAGATGGTTGAGAGCTTTAGATAACCGGTCTTTCAGGCTCATTGAAAGAGGTGGTTATGACCCTCAGTAGTGTAGAAGATATCAATATAGTATTAGGCGGTAGCCGACTCTAAGGACAAGCGAGTCTGGACTAAGGCCCGATAGGTGATGAAGTGATTCTCTAGGGAGGCTCACTTATGGTGTCAAGAGAAAATGTAGGTTTCTATTGTAGAACGAATATATTCATAAGATCTCTTCTCTGTCGTTGATGATCTATAAAGCGTGGGAGGCACCTCGATATTTATATTCCACGTCTGGGTGTTCGTGGCCTATCTATTTCTCCCACTTTCTGTGCGTACGAACGTCGTAGACCCGGAAAACCTTTACCCCGCTTGACTCTGATTTCCCGGAGCGGTGGGGAGGGTGTTCTACCCCTCTCCTCGCTGCCTTGACGCTAATCATAGCCACTTGAACCCCTTCACTGTGGCAAGCGGCTACTGGTCCTTTCTCTGCATACGGAGTGATCAGCTCCGACGACAGACTTATCAATGTAGGCAGATTTCACATCTGTCTGCCTCAACCTGCAGGACGCATGCTCCTATCTTATGGCACCAATGGCTGTCAGGCCTCGTGGCGCTCAGTGTTGGTTTCTTCATACGGTAGGTCCTCAACTGACTCTACCTTGTCATGCTTCTGGGCGTGGGTGAACGATCGTCTCTTGGGCGTCGTTCCCTTATCAGGATTTTCCTCCGCATTCCTCCACCAACGGACTTGAAATTCAGTCTTACTGCCCTCATGGCAGCCGGGGACTCCTATCGGAGTAGCCGACCTCCCCCCGGTTGGCATCCATACGTTGGCGCAGCTGAGGGATCTTTGCATGCGTTTATCTCCACAACCAACTGACCGATTTAGTTCATTCGACCTTGTCAGGATGGCCAAGAATCCTCTCCTTAGGATTCCGCGAAAACCCCTTGGTCGGCGACCTTCGGTGGTGGCATAAATACGGGTTTTGTGCTGGCGTCATATTGGTAGAAATTAGCTCATACTCCAAATACTCCGATGGACTCTGGGATCAAACACGTGACCTTTTGCCAAGAATCACGTGACATGCCCATTACGCTATGCTAGTTCATCCTACGTGTAACAGCAACAAAAGATTGGAAGTAGACCAAATAGCGCTAGGGAAGGACTGTCCACCCTTGTCCAGCCAATGCCCAGGTCTTGCACAATCCCAGCAATATTGCACCCTGAAGCCCTGACATTCTGAATACTAGAACCAGACAGCTCGCCCCCTGTCAGACATGTGGAACTAATAGAAGACCTTACCTATGTAATAATAGCGGCGTTCTGAATGCCAGGACCAGATGACCTAGCACCTGTCAGACATGCGGAGCCGATACAGAACCTTAGGAATGAAACAATGGTTTCAGTTGTGCCTCCACCAATGACTGAATATCGGCGGGGACTATACGATGTCTTGGAAGACAACGAGGAGGGTGCCCAGCCTGAGACGACTAGCGGAAGCAAGGTAGAAGACCAGCGTGATACCTTCTAAACAATCAAGGAAATAATTGGAACATTACGAGCACACATGATTGCAGCATACCGGAGAGAACCAATATGGAAAAAAGTCAATGAAAATATGGACTCCACAGCAGATTTGTCCTCCTGCGAGGTTGCAAATGGAATGCTATACGCAAAAGCCCAATAGGAGGAAGACTGCATGTATATTCCAAAGGGTCCCGCATTCTGAAATACGACATTGAGGGTGTACATCATTAGTGAAATCCACAACAAAGGGCACCACAATTCTGAACGAAACTTATGGTACGCTACCGAGTACCTATTTTGGCCTGAACTGCTGAAGGATTTCAGAGCGTATATGGCCCAATGCCACACCTGCCGAACAAACAAGAAACCTACAAAGTTACCAGAAGGAAAGGCCCAGACAATTTTCCTACCATCAGAAATTTTCGAATCAATAGCCATTGACTTTGTGAGGCCCTTCCACAACTCATGGGGATATGACATGATCCTGGTAGCTATAGACAGATTCTCCACATTTACCTGGCCCATACCAACAAACAAGGAAGTAATGGCAATAACAACCTGGCAACTACTATGCAACAAAATATTTACACCTCATAGCTATCCGACAACAATAGTAAGCAATACAGACCCACCGTTTGAGTCACATGTATGTAGACAACAATGTCAATCACTAGGAATTGAGCACATCAAAGCAGTACCAGGCCACCATGAAACGAATAGGCAGGTTGAAAGAAAAATCACAGAGTTGAAAACGGCTTTTCGGAACCTAGTCAATGTAAGACAGAAGAATTGGTTTGATGACATACACGAAACAGCCGCATACTTAAATGCTGGATGGTCCGAAACTCTTGGTATGTCACCATACAAAGCAGTTTATGGAAAAAATTACCTGCTAGTTCCCCTGACGAGTTTCAAGAATTCTGCAATTCCAGCAGCCAACGAATTGTTAAACAGGCACCAAGCAATCCAAAACACGGCATTCAATGCGATCAAGCTAGCACAATTCAGGAGTATGAGAACGGCGGCAAAAAGACACAGACACTGTGCACTGATAGGAAAAGGTAATCTATTGCTGCCTTGCGGAAGCCTCTTTGCAACGGAATCCGGACAGAGCAAGAAATTGCAACCACACTGGTGAGCACCATTCAAGATAATCTAATATAATGAACATATGCAAAATTACAAAGTAGAAATAGACAGCAGAATGTGCAGAAACTGTCAAGCGATATTCCACGCATCTACTGTCAAACGATACCTGCCTAACAATGGTACCTCCTTTCCTGGAAGCAGCCACGGAAAGCCACCTCCGATCGTAGTTAACGAAAAACTGGAATGGGAAGTGGGGGCTATAGCAGACCACAGAAAATGATACGATCGTGACCAATTCCTAGTGAAATGGGTAGAATACCCAGAAATGGAAAAAAGCTGGGAACCCGTTGAACGATTGGAACATGCAATGGAATTAGTACATCAATGTTGGGCAGACAACAAACTGGAGGATAAGCTACCGCGTACAATAAACCACATAACAGTGGCTTGGAGCCCAACCCTACCAGAAATCCAGCACCTCCGCCCAGATACAGATCAAGGAATACCAGATGGATTTTGAGCAGCCCATTTTGAAAGTGATTTCGAAAGCAGCGAAGACGGGAATTGGGTCATGGAAGTTGAAGCAGCATACCTAGTTCGTCTGGCCAAACTCAAGTACTGGGAATAATAGAGAAAGAAACACACCATCCAACAGCCTTATGATGTCAAACTATGAGCAAGTACCGTGGAGACTGTGCCATCAGCTAATGGGACTGTTGGTGAACCGTGAAATTATCCCTAGATGATATCTTACACACCGATTAATCATACATATTTGCAACAAATGCCTAGCAATAGCAACTGAGCCAACGGGGCGGATATGGGGCGAAACAATGTCTGACATATTCCGCTTTGGAAGTGGATGTTACCTGCGCAAAGAAAAATGTGATAGGCACATGGAAATGGAAGAAACCGAAATTAAGTACCACCCACCTTCCCCTGAACACCTAAGCGAGGTCAACATCTAAGCAAGGTTGACACCTAAGCAAGGTCAATACCAAAAGCGAGGCCAACACCAAGATATAAATACCACCCACCATCCCTCAGACTTCTCCGAAGGAAAAAACCTTACTATCAATCCGACAGACCAAAAGAAAACCCTTACGAGACACACTACTTTTACAAATCTTTACTGCTTTAAGAAAACTAAGAAATGTTGACCTACGAAGAAATAAGCATCAAAGGATGACACATCATCGTCGGAGAACTATTACACAATGGAACCATGTCGCTAGAAACATAGTGGAAGATATTTTTCATCGATTATTGCTATGGTTGCAAACGAATCAATATTGAGATAGAGGACTGGGAGGACAGAACAGTCTGAAATTATACTGATCTACCACAGTACGAGGAATCTGGTTACTGTGTGTGCGAAGTACCATACCCGGATGTAACGGGGGCACCCCTAGGAAGATGGATCCCAAGGTTGCGACCGCACCAAACAACTTCAAACTTGGCGCCAAAAGTTCACACAGATGTAAGAGTAGAGTAGACGGTAAAACTTAATATCGTTAAGCCTGACACTTCACTCAATTAAGGTCTCGAGAGGATTGATTGTTTGAGTAGGAGAGTTCGCGCATAGACTTTCAGGTAGTTTTATCTTATGCCAGAAACTCCCCCATCAGTTTACTCCAACTGTTCGAGCACACCCTTCTCCGCTAAGGGCGGTCCGACACGTCTCCTGGCACCCCCTTCGGGCATGTATGTGTCGACACGCTCTAGTCGGCGTTCACCTTATGTGGTTATCGTTTCTGCGGTGCATTTCCATTTTGTCCGCCGGAGTGAAAACCTTTGCGCATCGGCGTCTTGCCAGTGGCTAACAGTCAAGACGCCGCATGAACTAGACTATCTATGACACCCTTCCCATATGCATGGATCTCTACTTGACCTCAGAAGCTACCGTGAGCGCTTTATCTATCTACTATTTACGAGTCTCGGGCTTCCGGTGTCTTCCGCAGGGTGCGGTGGTCCAGGAGTGATCCAATGGGCGCTACCCACGACCACTACCTCGGATACACCTTACCTGCGGTAGGAATCATGCTTTTAGTGTCTCTGCACTTCCCTCTCAGAGCCTATGGCATTGGGGACATCCTTGGGCGTGGTAGGTGCAAAACGTTCCCAGTCGTCCCGGCACCACCCGGGACTACCTTCGGGACCCCCAGGGTTAACTCCCGTTAACTCCGTCAGTTTTGGTCCGTTTTACTCCGAACAACTTGGAGGAGGTACTCCACCTTCCACCCTATGCCCCCTTATATATCCTGCGAACAGCTTACGGTCGACCGGACGGCAGCAACGTATACGGTGTTGCAAGCGGGTCTCCAAAGATCCTCCTTTGCTAGACTGCACACAACTACGCAACCGTTTGCCCATGACGTCCGGGCCTCAAGGCGGGGCCGGAGGGGCATGATAGGAATAATGTCTTCAATTTACAGCTTCTTCGTAGCTGCGTAGCTCGCCCAATAGCATCTCCCGGAACCCCAGATTCCAGTATTATGCATGGCTTCGTGTGACAAACATTCCAGTCATTTTTCCCAAACTCCCCGAGGGACTTCGTATTGGCAGGTAGGGTAACTCAGGTCCTTGAACAGGGTAATCCAAGCCTCAAGGCAGGGTAACCCTGTTCTGTGGGTAGGGTAATCTTGTCCGGTGGACAAGTGGATTTTCTCCTGTTACCCTATCTATCCCTCTTCCGGGGATAGACACACTCGGCCTTTCTCTAGTTACCCAGCCTAGCTGTGTATTGGCCCTTCATAGGTCCCTAAGCACGCTGACACCAATCTTGGGCGTAGCCATATACCTAAATACTTGTCCACTAAGTCTGCTCATCTCGGAGTCCGCGCCATCGTGTCTCCATAGGTCAAGTACTCACTTGCCTGCCGGTTCCTACCAGTTCGCCTCTGGGCTACCTGTATTGGTGTAGGTTCCGGCTACCATAGCTCCTGTATGCTGGGTCGTTACACAGGAGTGTTTGGAAAAATGGCTACAAGGGGCGGAATGGATATTCAAGGACAACCTGAGATAGTTGGAGGATAGCGATGATGATGAGGATAGGTCCTATAGGGACTTTCAGGAGAATAGCAGATTTACCAACTATTAGGGTTTTATTCCATTATTTTATTTCGTGAAATTGTTATTTTATTTTGGGAGTGTAACCGGTACAAGTACTAGGTTAGTTTATGTTCAGTTTCACGAGTACCGCTTGATACTTGTATTGTTTTGTGTACTATCAGTTGATACCCACATTGTTTTATTTTTGGTTTTACGAGTATCGCTTGATACTTGTATTGTTTTGTGTGATCTTAGTTGATACACACATGGTTTTATGTTTGGTTCACGAGTATCACTTGATACTTGTATTGTTTCGTGTACTAGTGGTCGATACACACCTTGTTTTATGTTTGGTTTCACAGTATCGTTTGATACTTGTATTGTTTCGTGTGCTATCAGTTAATACACACAACATTTTGAAATATCGCTCATACTGGAGATAAGGGATATGCTGTATTTAAAGACTGCTGATTTCTACAATGGAAACAGCAGACTTCGACAGACAGTATTCTTAGTATACTAGGTTGAGCGGTTACTTCTTTGATCTCCTATTACATCCCGTTCGAAGACTCCTTTAGAAAGCAGTGCTCACTCCTTGTTGATCAAGAAGCTACCTGCTCTTATGATACCGCTACATGACTAGGGCCTGGCCCAAACACATTACACTTAGCCTTTCTAAGTCAGTCACACAGTTGGTGTATGCGTATTTCATGTTCTTCCGGTATATTCAAGAATATGGGAATATCATCAACATACACCTATACAAAATGATGTAGGAATTCACGTAGGAGGTCTTCCCTTATTTGCATAAAGCTTACTAGTGCGTTCATGTCTCCTTGTAGTATTACTTTGCTGACAAACTCTCCGAAAGGTGTTTTGAATAAGTTGAACTTAATGCTATCCTTGTCCACTTGTGTTTGGAAATATGCATCGCTTAGGGCAATCTTATCCCTGCATTTTGGTTGTCCAATATGGTTTAGAATCTGCTGTTGGTTGGGGAGCGACAGACTATCACTGATTGTGTTGTTGTTTCGAATTTCCTAGTCTACCAGGTGGCAGAATCTTCTATCTGACTTGGCTTGTACAAACATAGGTGCCGCTCCAGGCACTTCCTGTCATACTATCACCCTGGCTCATAATTTCTCCTTAATCCAGTTCATGAGTTTCTCCTTGTATGCTTCAGGGATCGAGTATGTTGGTTGATTTCGTAGATTGGTTGGATCCTTTAGCCGAATATGTTGGTTAATTTTGCGTATGGGAGACAGTGTTTCAGGGGCCTTGTCTGGGAATGCATCCTTGTAATCCTCCAACAACATTGCTGATGTGGCATCTGCAATCATACCTCGGAATTCCCCACTTGTTGGTTTGCATAGCACACAGAGTTTGTCATTGGGATACTCCACAGTGGTATCCCCACACCTGATAAGAGCATTATGTCTTTTTAGAAATGGCACTCCTATTAAGGCATCATATTTCGCTAGGTTTCTATCAATATCTCCTGATTTATCCGTTTCTTTTTCCTGATTCCTCTGGCCAGCCCAAATCTTTTGTGGCTTGAAGAGCAGGAACCTTTCATTACCATGTTGACTGTTGTTAGTTGGGGTAGGGGTTTCGTGGGTATGCTGTGGCTAGAGAGAAAGGTAGTGCTAATAATATTACAACCAATTGTTCCTATATCAAATAGTACCTTTGCTGGATGGCCCTCTATGTAGATTGTTCTTTCTAGTACATCAGGGAGCTTAACTGTCAGCCCTGGTTGCGTTCGGAGGCTTTCCATTTCCACGGAGTTAATTTCCACTTCATCATATTCAGTTGCATCTATGTGGGTCGTGCTCATATCTTGCTTAGCTGTTTTCCTCTTTCCTTTTTTGCCATAACAGTCCTTTGCATAGTGCCCCTTTTTTCCACATTCAAAACATGTGCCTTCATCACGTCTTTTTTGCTTTTTACCTTTCCTACCTTTCGTGCCTTTGCAGTTTGGTGTTTTCTTCCTTACATCTTCATGCGCAGATGACCTTTTGCTGCTCCACTGCTGGGGTATGTGCGTTCGCTAAACTCCTGTCTCATAGAAGATTGCATATTTGCGTTCCGCCTGCTTGACTATCTTGTCAAAGGAATCTCCCTCTTCTGCCATGGGTTCCACCTTTTGCCATAGTCAGGGGTGCATTGCTTCATATAGCCTTTGCCGTAGTGTGTATTGGGACACAGTTCCACCGGGCAACCGGCCATGGTACATTGGAAGGTCCGTTGCCATGAAGGTTATCCTGTCAGTTTTTCCATTTCAGACTTGTTGGACTTCATTGAACTTCCTATACATTTCTGCCATATTTCGTGAGGACTGAAATTTGTCCCTCAGGTACCTTATCAAGATTGTTCCTCGTATTTTTTCCTTGCTGCCTTAGTGGTTTATTGCTTGATAATACACTTCTTCTGCCTTTCCCATACAGAAACTTCTGAAGTATGCTCCACTTCCTTCCTTTGTCTTATCCATGCCATGCAGGGTGAGGTATTGGGGAGTGGTTGTTACCCATCGATCAAAAACTTCAGGTTTTAGGTCCTCTTTTTCACCCGAAAAAGGTGGGTGGTAGCAGAAGCTTGACCTTCAGTCCTGTTCGCCCAGCCCGGGGCTGGGCAGTGTGGTGAATTCTCCTTCGCACATATCGTGTTCTGACTCTTCGCTGCTAGAATTGTCGTCTGACAGGCCTTCTGAAGAGTCACTAGGGTCTCTGCCAGGAGGTTCTGTTGCTACCGAGTGATCTGATTCCTCTTTGTTATGATCTTGCTTCCTTGAAGTGTGGACAGGTGGGCTGTCTTCCTTTGGTAGATGTGCCGGTGCCTTTCCTTTGCTGTAGCTGGGAGGAAAGAGCCCTGGAAGCCTTGTTGCTGCTTTTGCTAACTTATCGGTCAATTCGCTAAAGGTCTACTTGGCCAAATCTCGTGCTAATTGCCTTTCTGCTTCCTCAATTGAAAAGTCACTCTTCGGCCTCTTCAGCTTCTTGCATTATCTTCCTTTGCTAAGGCCTTCTTGTGGGACCTGCTTCCCACTTCATGTCTCTAGTGACTCAATGATGTCATGTTGGTGGAGCCGAACCTTTCCTGGTTCTGCCGCTTCCCACTGCTAGCTTTGATGTTGGACTTCCGTAGGTTGATCAGGCCTGGTCCCGGCAGGTTTCTAACCACTTGCTGAGGTTAAAAAAAGTGTAATGTGTTCAGACAGCCCTAGTCACATAGCGGTATGATAGGAGCAGATGGCTTCTTGATTAACCAGAAGTAAGGGCTGCTTACTACAGAAGGCTTTAAAGGGGTGTAATAGGAGATCAAAGAAGTAACCGTTCAACTAAGTATATTTAGAATACTGTTAGTCGAAGTCTGCTGTTTCCATCATGGAAATTAGCAGTCTTTAAATTCAGCATATCACTTATCTCCAGTATGAGCGATATTTCAAAATATTGTGTGTATCAACCGATAGTACACTAAACTATACAAGTATCATACGACACTATGAAACCCAACATAAAGCATTGTGTGTATCAACCGATAGCACATGAAACAATACAAGTATCAAGCGATACTGTGAAACCAAACATAAAACATTGTTTGTATCAACCGATAGCACATGAAACAATACAAGTATCAAGCGATACTGTGAAACCCAAGCTAAAATATTGTGTGTAACAACTGATAGCACACCCAACAATACAAGTATCAAACAATGCTTGTGAAACGCAACATAAAACATTTTGTGTATCAACTGATAGCACATGAAACAATACAAGTATCAAATGATTTTGTTTAACCAAATATTAAACTTTTTGTGTATCAACTGATAGCACATGAAACAATACAAGTATCAAACAATGCTTGTGAAACCCAATATAAACATAACCTAGTACCCATACCAGTTACAGGATGCAATATTATAAGCAACTCGCCTCTAGCTCAGTTGATCAGAAAGATATCATTAATTATTTAGAACAAGGTACCCATGCAACACAAGTCCTGCTTTGAGGCATTGAACTGGACTCCGAATAACATTTGTTATGTTGATGATAGTTTGCTGTTCGGTAAAGTTTCTACAGTGCTAGGTGGAAACTTTGCTCAAATCCTGCAAGTTGTATAGTAAGGTTCAAGGCAGGCAACAGTGTAAGCCTGCCTTCATCATAGCTCTATTTGGGACTACCTGCAGGTATTGAGACTTAAGACCAGTATGAGGATTGTTGAGAGTAATATCAATCAGATCTTTATCAACTTTCTTAAGAGTCTAGAAACTGATTATTGCATGATTGGTCAAGTTACTCATTCTACATATATCCAAGAAGTTGGAACAGTAGATCAACTCTGTGATCAACCGTATCTACAGGCACTATTGAATGAAGTGGTTACCACTTACCACACTCTAATTGGAAGAGCTATTTTAGCCTTCAAAAATAATACAGTAAATGATTTCAATAACTTACTTCTAAACTGAATGCATGGTATAGAATACTGCTTTGAAGCTGCAAACAGAGTAGAACTCAGCCCAGATACTGCAGCTGCTGATGCACCAGCGGTAGAATATTTACAAAGTATTAACTTACTATCAATTCCTCTATTATGTATTTGCCTTAACATAGAAGTTCCTCTAATTCTTATCTATAATTTAAGTCTGAAGCAGGGGATGTGTAATGATACAAGAGTTAGATTATTGGGCATGAGCTGAAACTGTCTGCAAGTTGCCATTCTTAGTGGCAAGCAGGATGGTGAAATTCGGCTACTACTATCAATCAAGCTGACTATAATAGATGAAGATCTGCCCTTCATTTTAGAACATAAACAGTTTCCAATCTATGTCTGCTTCACAATAACAGTAAATAAATTACAGGGTCAGTCATTAGAGTATATTGGTATTGATTTTTATTCTAATGCTTTTATACATGGACAACTCTATATTGCCCTGTCGAAAGTAACCTTGCTGGATGGCCTCACAGTCTTGCCATCTAGTAGTACTCCTACTCTAACAGAAAATATAATATATCTTGAAGTACTACAGAACTTGTACTGATGATAGTATACCGGCTATTAGTACTTCAGGCTAGGTTGACTATCATATTATAATAATGTAATATATAGTCAACCCAGGAACTGGATTTGGAACAGCTTGCTGTTGGTAGTACATTTATAGTTAAAAGCTTTTACTTATGATATTTTAAGTCTTTTATTAAAATTCTTTTCATATTATACTCTCAAGATTCTATAGCAGGCCACCTTACTATTTTCTGAAAATACTATAAACTTCTCTGAACTGTCTTGGCTTAACCAATACATTTACCTAATACTTCTAAACTAACTGTGTTCCTGCTAAGATTGTTTCTATACTTTTCTTATTATTGTTATATTCTAATTTCTTTCCTTCTGAGCTGACTAACTATCTACTATGTGAATCCACCTTTAGTTTTTCTATAGACTTTTCTTATAAATACAATTCTCATGCCCTATCCTATAAGAAGTCTATTACTTAAATCTAATTATTTTTTCTGCTATAAGTCTACAATGCCAAATTCTCTTATATAACTTTACTTCCTAAACTTCAAAGGGATAATGTTGAGTCTATCTGAAATTATGAATATAGATACTAGATATTTGGGTTTAATAATTTTCCTTGCTACCACAATAATATAGGAAAAGGAGAACCTTAAAAGTAGTAAGTAGAATCAGGTTGCATATTTTAAGAAAACTAATCTTAATATGTGAAATATAAAGACAAACTAACAGTTAACAAAACAAACAATTTCAGTAGTACCTCTCATTATACAAGACAGTCTATATCATTCATATATAGTCAAACAAGGTAAAGTAATTTTTAATCTATAATATCTCAATATAAGAGAATCCTTGATTCTTGAGAGAGGGCCACTATCTTATGTGTACTGGAATATATATATATAAAGACTGCTCTTATTAAGTGACATACCATTAACCAATTCTACCTCTAAAAAATACTATATCTCAACAATCCACCATATCACAACACCTTACTCCAACTACATATTGCTACCACAACATCTGAATTATATACTACCCAAATAATATCAGTGAACACGTAGGGATCACAGGGCCACTAGTCTTAATATGTACTGAAATATGAAATTCCAAAAGCGCGATCTGATGATCTGATACCCCATCTAATCAGATCACTCCTTCCTTCCCCAACACCTACCTCCTAGCAACAACAGGGCGTCTTAGCCAGCTGGGCGGAATAGAGGGAAGGGGGATGAGCAGAGCAAAGTGAAATCAACAGCTATCTGTGACCTTTCTGATATAACATGAACGAAAATCCCTGTCAGATCCACAGATTGTTGCTATCCGGCAGTTGAGCTAAAGCAACAAAAAGCGCAAAGAATTCCCAAATCCCTCAAGGTCTTGAGGGGCCTACGCTAGTAATATAGCACCATATCATACAAGCGCGTATATACTCGAAAACTCACACTAAGAGGTGGAAACCACTGGTGTGATATTAATACCCATAATACTATACAGAACCAAATGGTGGGTTGGTACAACCCATTGCCAATTGGCCGAAGCGCAGGGATTTCAACCGGGGGGTGGACAGGCGCCTAGGGGAGGCCGGAAAAAGGTATGGCCGGTTGCTGGGCCAGTGCGGGGCCATAGCTCCACGACGTACGGCCTACCGAACCCCATTCCTAAAACCCCTTCTTCTCTCGCACACCACCAGATCACCACAATTCCTACAGCTCGCGTCCTTTATTCCTTGCGTCCTTTATCTTCCGCGTTCTTTTTTTACTCTATAAATACTATCCACACATATTACAAACAATCGCCAATCCCAAGCACAGACACAATGGCCCCTGGAAGAGCTGCAATACGTGGAGGCATCTCTACACCTTCTACCAGACGTAGGGCTCCAGCAGGAGTCAGCAAAAACACACGTAGCCGACAAGCTCCGAATCGTTTTGGCCAGCAAGCAGAACCCCCTCAGGGCACACCGGCGACCGAAGACACAAACGAGCTCTCGAGCAGCAGCGAAGACCCCATGCCAAGCATCCCCCAATACAGCCACTCCCCCACCGGTAACGAGCAAATACATGGAATAGACCCACGGCCCTCAAACAGTATCTCCCCAGCACGGGTGACCCCAGAATCACCAACTGAAATAGACTCACATACTCTATCTCGCTCTCCTACAAACGTGCCAATTAACCTAACTACAATGCGTGAACTCCATTCACACGAGCAAGAAATCGTGGATAGAGTCGTCCTCCAACTCAACACCCGGAATATTAACACTCGCATTCCCACCTCTCCGCATACTCAGGCACCACCTACTCCTACCCAAGGCACACAGTCTACCAACCGCAACTTTACACTTACTAAAATTGCTGAGTTGGAGCGCCAGCTAGCCCAACTCGGGCAGGATAGCGAATAGGATAAGGCAGCGATCAGGGACCCCAGAGCACTCGGTACGTACGATCCCTCCCAACCCCCATTTCCAGAAGCCAGTGAGAGCGCATCGGGAATTGCGGATTCAGTCGAAATATTATTTCCGGGAGTGGAACGCGCCACATTAGTCCAAATAATCGAAAACCGGTTTAAGCCAACTAATATCTACCGGTTGCTCGCTAGTGAAAAAGAGCGAGCCGAATCCCAACGGACCATTACCATTGGAGGTGTGGAGTTCCAGCAAGCTGAACGCGATGGCAAGGAGAGCGAGTACCAAATGAGTAGCTTCTTCAAAGCATAGGCAGCTTACTTGGGAATCCTGGTCAAGCTAGCACCATACCCACTCCAAGGAGACCTTGCCATAGCCCTCTCCATTTACACTATGAACCTGTACAACTTACTGGAAAAGTATGCCTGGGAGGGAGTCAAAGCATATCACTTTCAATTCCACCGGAAGAGAGTTGCAAGCGGAAAGAACATCTACCAGAGTACGGAATGGCGCCTCCTAGATAGCGAACTAATTGCCTCCAAGTGCTTTGCCCATCCAGCACCACGAGCCCTCTGGACTCAGAGTAACAAGCTAGCCCCAGTCCCCCTCCACCGAACCCAGGAGCTCTCAATACGCGAGAATACACCTGCCCAAGCATACAACTCTGTGGGCACGAACACTACACTGGTTCGGCACTAACCCTAGAATTTCAGAACCAACGCAGGTTCCTCTCCTCTCCAATCCCAGCCATGCCGCAATTGGAACTACCGTGAGTGCCGAAACACTCAGTGCTGCTATCACCATGCATGTATTACATGTGGTAGCAACCACCGTGCACCACAATGCTTGTCTGAGAACGCAGGATCTTTCCCTTCGGCATCCCAAGGGCCCAGGCGTTAGCCCTCCTTCACCTTCCTCGTTTCGCTGTTTACCGCTCCCTCCTACCCATCCCTGACATGCTCGGAAGAATCTTGCCCCATATTCCTATGACTATAAGCTTACTGCTACTCTAGCAGCTCCAACATCCATCCCATATAGACACCAGACACCTACCATCTCGGGAGATACTACCCCATTCCCCAACGTCAGTTTAGAATTCGCCCGCCCTAACACCTGGATTCACTACCCCTTGTATACCCCTCATAGCCTCCCCATGCCTACCGGACAACTAAGAGAAGAAGGATGGAGGCACCTTGCCCACGATTACCCTGACCGGGATGTTATCACAGCCATTATTGGCATATGCAGTTTCGGAGCTCGGATAGGCTACGAGCGCCCCTGTAAAAGAATCACGATTCACCCAAACCTAAGTACAGCCACAATGGACACTGAACTCGTAACGGCCAATATAGTATTGGAACTTGGCAGACACCGCTTGGTGGTATACCCCGATAGGGACAGCCTGCTGCAAAACTACACCGCATCTCCACTCGAACTGACCGATAAGTCAGATGGGAGTAAGAGGAGAATCCACCACTTATCTTACCCTACTGGCCACACCAACGGGATTAACTCTGGAACCCCAGAAGATTATGGTACTATACGATTTAGTGGCATCGAGGACGGTATTCGGGCCATGCAAGAGTTTGGACCAGACTGCATCCTCGTCAAAAGAGACTTCGAGTCCGCGTTCCGCCATATACCCGTCTCGCCGATCAACTCGCCACTACTAGGCTTCCACTGGGAGGGCCGGTTCTACACGGAGAGCTTTCTCCCATTCGGACTACGAACGGCTCCGTATATTTTCAACCTATTCGCCAAGGTATTCCATTGGATCCTTGAACAGCAACTCCTATGCGAGGATATCAGCAGCCAAATCATCCACTATTTGGACGATTTTCTAATAGTACTGCCTCCTGGTCCGAACAACAAACTCACCCAATGCACAAAGGTCTTCATTACGCTTTGCAGGCAGGTGGGACTAAGTATAAAGACATCCAAAAATGAAGAGGGTACTGCCGTAAACTTCGCCGGCTTCATCTTAGACACTAGCAGTATGGCCATTCGGCTACCGGAGAAGAAGCTTCTAAAAGCACGCGAAATGGTCAAAAAAGCCTGCACTAGCCAATCCCTATCCCTGCTCGATATACAGAAGCTTACCGGATATTTAAATTTCGTCTCAACAGTCGTGCCCCTGGGTAGAACGTTCCTTCGCAGACTGTACAATATGGAACTATACTTTCTGCCCCAAGCGGCAAGGCACCACAAGCGGCTGATATCAAGCGAGGCAAAGAAGGACCTAACTTGGTGGTCTAACGCCCTACTGCACCCACCCGAGAGGTCAATTGCAAGAAGAAGGCGGGACGCAATCCGAGCCTGGTCTGACGCAGCCAGTACCCGTAGCCTTGGTGGATTCTACCTTAGCCATGGCCAAGTTCACCCGGAGGCCAATGCCACATTCTCTATAGCTATGCCGCCATCGTTGGCCAAAGGTAGGGAGCATATCAACACCCAAGAAATGCGGGCTGTCAAGCAAGTGCTTCTCTATTGGGGTAGAGAGTGGAAGGGAAAATCGCTCCTAATACACGTCGACAACAGGGCGGTAGCCCACGGAATTTCCAACAGGACGATCCGGGGGGCATCCATGCAAGTCTTGTGGAGATGTTTACTGCTCGCCAATGAATTTGATATTGACTTGGAGGCCAAATGGGTATCAACTAAGGACAACGCCTTGGCTGATGCGCTCTCACAGTTGGAATGTAGTAGAATAGCTGACCTCGCACCACAGTTACTATACCCAACAGGCAGCCTCCGACAACGTGGATTTCTGATATACAGCAATCGGGACTATCCCAGGCCGCAGGCTACTACTTATGGCGCGGATTAGCTCCAGCAACCAGACGCAACTACGACAGTCCAAGATCTCGCTTCACCACCTTCTGTGCACTCTCTGGCTACCAACACCTCAATGGGGGGCACTTTCCAGCTAAAGCCATATGGCTTATTGAGTGGATATGCTCTCTAGCGGGAACTGTAAAGGTTAAAACAATGAAACTATATTTAGCAGGCACTAAGTCATACCACCTAGATCTCGGAATTGAACTTACTGCATTCTCGGACCCCCGCTTAGAGCGAACCATTCAAGGCATAAAACGAGACCACCAAGAACCTGAATGTCGGACACGAACACCTCTCACCCGCCCTCACCTCTTACTTATTCTCCATCATCTCTCGACAGCAAACTACAACGATATTGTTGTCCGAGCTGCTTTCTCCTTAGCCTTTGCAGGCTTCCTCCGCGTAGGCAAGTTCACCTATATGGAGACTGACCATCAACCAGAACACATTTTCCCTAAGTGGTTCCTCACCAAAAGTAGTATCAGGGTGCGAGCATTGGGGACATACATGGAAGTCACTCTGCCTTCCTCCAAGATGGATCCATTCCGGAAGGGAATCAAACTCACCATTGCCGCAACCCACGATAACGCTTGCCCTGTCCGAGCAATGCAAGCTTTCCTTGCCTGTAACAGACACCAACCGCAACATGCGCCCCTTTTCTGCGTTGGGAACCCTCAGCAGCAAGCCTTCTCAAGAGAATATGTGGTCAATAAGCTACAAGGACTAGCCTTCACTGCCGGGTTGGGCTAGGGGACGTGGAACGGACATAGCTTCCGCCGAGGGGCGGCAACCTGGGCAGCCGAGGTGGGAATCCCAAAAGCCGAAATTCAGACACTGGGCCGCTGGAAATCTGACGTGTATAAGACATACATCGAGTACTCAAACGCGGACCGGATCTCTCTATCGAAGCGTTTTCAGACTTCCCAACGAGCAGCTAATTAGTGACACACCCCAGCCTGCCTCTACATGGGCCGGAGACGTTACCAACCGCACGGCAGGCCCACTCAGGCTCTAGTCATGTAGCCTGCCTCGACCCGGGAAACATCGGCGGTAACGATCTCCCCTGGCAAGGGCAGCGGCTCCCGCGGCATAGCCTCCGGCAGTGGAACTGGCAATTTGGTTGGCTGGGTTTTTAGGTCTCATTGGTATTTCTTTATGGCGTTGTTCTGTCTTGGTTTCTTTGGCTTCTCTTTCTGTGAATCTTAGCTACTTCTAATAGACTTTGGAAAATTGGAACCCTCCAATCTATTTCGCATTCCAGTCACGTAAATTATCATACTTTATGATATGATACTGTGGATATCAGGAGCTGTATATATCATGATATCTAAACGTCTTGAGGTTCTCAACTGTTCAAAATTACGGTATACTATTCCTGTGCGGTGGTGTGACTGTATCGGTCATGTGATACAGTCACATGNCGCAAAAAGGGTACTTAGGTATCTAAAAGGAACCAAGACCAAGGGATTACGATACAACCGAGACAACACGGAGCAACCATTGAAGATCTTTAGTGATGCTTCATTCGCCTCAAATCTTGAAGTCAGAAAATCGTTTACCGGTCTGATCGTACAAGTTTACAGGTGTACTGTGATATGACGATCAAAGAAACAAAAAACTGTAGCAACATCTACAACAGAAGCCGAATACGTCGCACTCGCATTCGCCACTCAACAAAGCATCTGACTAAGGCAAGGAATGTCACATATGGGAATTGAGACTATACCGATCCTATACTGTGACAACACAGCAGCCATCAAGCTTACCGAAAACGTATGCGTTTCCGACCGAATGAAACATATCGATGTTCAGCACCACTACACTAGAGAGCTACGGGAAGCGGGGAAGATAGATGTGATAGCAGTTGGAACAGAGGACAATTTGGCAGATATATGTACAAAGGGATTAGTTAAGGTGATGTTCGAAGGGTTTTCTAATAGG
>PYWC01000002.1:1186012-1216193 GCA_003182015.1 Tuber magnatum | reverse complement strand
TGGTGATCTAGGCGCGAGTGATTCTACGTGATTTTGTTCCTGGAAGGCTGGAGCGGAATGTTGATTTTTATTGAGGGGATGGGGTATTGGAATTACCATATCCATTGGACGAGTACTGTACCCGATCCCCACTGTTTCTTTCTGGACGGGTTGTTACTGTTTCTCGGTTCCGTTTTGCGAATGGGGTTGATCGGGATGAGGAGTAGTCTACTTCGCCGCGGGTTACCGCATCTTGCTCGCTTATGACTTTTGCTCTGGGGGGATGCCTGGAGGCTTCCTTCTGCGGGTGGCCTGGGTGGGAGAGAGAGGCTCCTAGTCGGGTTAGGGGATACGTGCTCCCCTGGGGTACAGCATTTCAGAATATTCTACAACTTGTGTGGATCGGTGGCTAGCATTGAGGGATGAGTTTCCTGGGAACTGATCATTGGAGATGCCTAGTTTGGGGGATACCTGGTTGGGAATTAATAAATGTTAGGGCTGTATGTTATTAACGTATGATTACAGACCTCGAGGCCAGTCCATACTCGAGTGGATCATATTTTATGACAAGGGCTTGGTAGGATGACGCGGGTAGATGTCGTCTTGGGATCGTTCGGAATTGTTGGTGAAGCGGCGGTAATTGGGGGGAGGGGGCACCTGGAGAGACATATAAAAAGCTTAAGATAGATTGTCGAAGCCTGTATTTGCGCTGCATACCAAATCTTCAAAGAATGAAGAAACCTATCATGATTTGCACAGATTAAAGCACTGACAGCCGGCTATTTTCCATGCACTTTGTTGTGATAATCCCCCCCTACTAGACACCCCTCCCCCCCCAGCTAGGCATCCTGTTCTAGGCATCCTGTTCTATCTGGAGTCTGTCACGAGTAAAGTCGTGTCGGGGGGTACGTCGCCGCGGAGGGTACGTCGAGAACACTGATACGTACAAGAGTCCTCATAATAGACTACACATCCCTCAACCAAGCTTTATTTAGTTTAAACAAAAGAGGCCGGGGATAACATATAAAGAACCTTAGTAAGGCCCGGCGTATTTTGCAGTCTGAGCTGTGTATCCGACTTCCCGACAGACCTCCCGATATGACTATTGAGCCTAATGTCAGGTTATCTTAGCTCAGCTCCAGGCGCTGTGGTATAATGCTGTAATTAGTCCAGCAGTTTTCGTGAGGGAGTAATGGTGCTGTACTGTGCGTAAGTATCCAGAGCCTGGCATTTTCAGAAATGTGTCAGAAGGAACCCCCATGGGCGCAATGCAGCCCTGATGGGCCTGCCCGGGCGCCTTTGGCTTGATTTGGAGATTCTTTGAGGGTGGTAACCCTGTTGCTTGAGGAGAACCTTACGCACATGTTACGTAGACTAAATAATATTATAATACTTGTAATTTATCTGCCGAAGTACTTAAACCGTTATAGCAACGGTCGAACGGCAANCAGAGAAAATTGTGGTTTTAGAGAGATCGGGAATATCGGCGGGCTATCAAAATCCGTGATATAATAGAAACTTCCTGGTGTAGCTCTGGCCGCTGCCCTATCAGTGCTGTGGACGCGGGGTAAAGGCTCGTGTACCGTGTATGATACCATAAATTTTGCAGCATGCAGGGTGCTTACAAGGAATGCCTATGCCTAAAAATCACCGGTCGGTACCTATTTTACTGTTGAGTATATCTCTCGTAAATGGGATGGTATGTGATACCCTGCAGAAGTGTGCTTTTGGAAGGCTTGTTCTGATGGATTGCCAATTTTGGTGCAATACCGGTGCTGTACAGTACTGTACCATGCCACTGCTCATACTGATTTAGGTACCGGTAGCGTGCGAAGCCTTCCCTTTGTAGGCATGATTGACTGAAGATGCCGGCCGATCAAAACGCCTGTCTAATAGCCGGCATGGAGACATAACGCGAAGGTGTTCAAATCGGCTAGTTCCTTCTCTGGGGGCGGTGTGGCTTGGTGTCGTGCTTGGATGTGTGCTCTTGCTGCGCCTTAGCTGGTGCACTCAGAAATTGGGACACTCATCGGCATCGTGATTGTGTGTAGAAAATTAGTCTGAAAATGTGATAGCACGAAAGTTTGAAAGGGATTTGATAAAGGGCTCTGGTAGGAAGGACGGGCCCAAGCATGATCCATGATGTGTAGCACATCCGAGGGCTGCCCGTTTAAGCTTGAGTGGCCCAACCAAACTCAATTCAGACTCCAGAGGTATTGAGTCCAAAATCGGGTATATCAATGATTTTTCCGGGAGAAATTGTGTGATTTTCAGCAAGCCGCTGTACAAGTATGATACGATGTGGGTAGGTAGACCTGCATCGGTAGTGGGAACATAGTGCGCGGATTGCGGAGGCGCCTCCGCATACTTCGTTCGGCCTTATAGAAGAAAAAAAAAAAACAAACAATAAATTGGATACTCAAGCATACCGGTACCGGTCCTCGAGCAAGAAGCGATTAGCGTTTGCACCCGTGTGCGAGAGGGGCCCTGGATTGGCCATCTGTCCGATCTTGTTAATAACATTAGGGGGCGTGGGTGACCTTTGAGTTTAATGCGCTAGGCCACAGGCGATAGGGGCTTTTGTGGCTTCCGGGGTGAATATTAAAACTCGACCATATCCCTTTTCCCGATCTCGGTACCTTCCTCCACTGCGAGTCTACGACAACCTACTGGGATACTAGGCCCCCGTTAAGCTTCAGAGTAACAATCAACCTTTTCAAATCCTCGAAATGCGGTCAATTGTTCGCCAACTCATGGACATTGGGATTTTATTCCACTTCTTGGGCATAGGAAGCACTGTCTTCTTCTCCGGAAGCTGCACGGTTGTGGAAGCGAGGGCCGCAAGTTTCTCCCCCGGTGCTTCGTATGAATTTTTCAGCGAAAGCGAAAGGGCAGAGATGGAAGAGGAATCCTGGGAGGTTTTGGCGAATGCGGTTCCTGCGGCCTTGGCACTTGCCATTAAGAGGCAGGATCCATTGTAAGCGAGTGCCTCCCCCGCTCCCAAGCTTCAGCTTTAGCTGATAGGTTTTATCTACAGTAAAATATTAGACGGCGTAGGGGAAGAGGGCTGGAGCTCTGTGCAAACCGCGCTTGTCCAGTTCTCCTCCATAATATACCACGGCCTTGGTTTCTTTGGACCGAAGGGAGACGGGAGTGCCCTTTGGAGTAGCACTTGTGGCAGGTAGGAGTGATTACAAGTCCCATGTCAAAAGCCGCATCACTCGGATGGGGAAAACTCCCAGTTTATGTGTGGACGTGGTATCGGGTGTTTCTCTTGCGCGCTCGTGGCATTGCGCTGATATTGTCATCGTTGGTGTAGTGGAAAGGAAGACGCCTCTCTTTGGCGTGGGTATCGAACAAGGGAGAACGAATGGCGGCCCGTAAACACGATAGCGATTTGCTCTGGTTTCTTCGATCGGACTAGGATGGTGTCGACCTTGCGGAAGTTCGGTAGCGCAGCGGGGGAGTGCCCGGAAATCAATCCTACAGACTTAAGGGAGCTTAGAAGCAAGTTTACCACTGATCAAGTGGGTATGATACCCCTGGGCGAAGCTAACCTTCTTTCCCCCCCTTGTGCCCGGAAAGGCTTCCCTCTTGTTCGTAGCCTCGCACAGACAACGCATGTCCACGGAGGCTTAACATCCGTGCAAAAAGGAGGAGGAGGAGGAACTGAACAAGAGGTTCTAGCAAGAAGATGGGCTGGAGGGGTCGATATTGAGGCGTTTACTTTATATGTAATTTGTAAGCACCAAGAAGCAACCCCCGATCGCGTATACAAGGGCTAACTTTGGATACGAAAAGCCGCATGGAGGCACTCGATGTGTGGATAGTTGATAGGCCCAGGTGTCCCCCGTGTGTTGGGGAGCCCAACCGTGACAAGAGTTGCTTGCCCTAGCGATTTGACGGCGGTACGTTTATCATTCCATTTCTCTGTATCATGGATGCTAGGCGTTTAAGGATCTGCGGTTCTCTTTGTCTTTTGCTGTCGTCCTCGAATTTTTAAAATACGCATACTGTGTGTTTTCTCACCATAATATTTGGCACAGATTGGGTATTGCTCCTCTCTCTTACTAGTAGATTGATATTGGAGTCCCGGATGGGGGAACCGTCACTTTTGGTTTTTACCTCCGGTTAAGCTGGAGTAAACTGTAGTGGACCGTGTAGACTGTGTAGACTGTAGTAGGTGGGCGCTGTAGTCTGGAACCGGGAAACTGCCCATGAGCCTGGGGGCAAACCAAGAGCGACCGTTTCCCCATTCAAGACGCTAGGACGTTTCTGGGGTCCCATTTGAGTTGTTTAAAGGTTTCCAGGTTGGCCACGGTCCAGGACTTGCCCATCTTGGCGATACTGGTACAGTACCGTACCCATGCAAAAATTTGTCCGTACTCTCAAGAATTCTGGAAACTCTACCGGTATTCCTGAAGAAAGGGAAAATGGGACTCTATTTCGGCCAACTCTCGGCTGTACCCCTAAGGGGATGGCGTCTTAGAAACTAAATTGGGAGTCCAGAAAGGCTCCATCCAACTACCGGAATTTCACCACGCTCCTGGGCTATCATTTAGAGCCACAGCTGTCGCTGAAGGTAGAGCAGGAACGTCCAGATCCAAGCCCGCTTGGGGTGTATTAACCAAGCCCGCATCCAACATCTGTTCGATCTTGCCCTGCTAGCGGTATTTATTACCTAAACGGATATCTCACGTCCGTTAGGCTACGGACTTTAGACTGCTAGCAATAGGGGGCATTGACGGCTGCTACCGTGCATGTATCTCTGGTCCTACAAGTGTCGTGCCGAGAAAATTTTGGAGGCGGTAAGAAGGGCTATGCGTTCGGGTATTATACCCAAACCAACCTGGGCATGATTTCCCGCAAACCGCACATAATGATGCTATAGGGATATGATACTTCCCCTCCTGTCGCTTTTCCGATGGTCCCTTGATGAGGGGCTCTGCGGAAGCAGCCGAACCCTAACCTCGACTTGAGCCCCCCTCTGCAGGAGCTCAAACTTTCTTTTCTGCAGGATCCGCGTGCTGTTGCAGTGGTGTGGCATTGCTTGGATCACGGTTGTCATATCATACTACCGGTATGGTGCATAATTTTTGTTTAGTGCTGCTCCCAGGAAATTCCCGGGATCAGTATTAGCGTGGGGACCCGTGGTTCTCTTGGGATTACCACCGTGTTAAGGATATGCTTTATTTGGTCGGGTGTATCAGCAAAAATCAGAGGACTTATTTTTACTGGTCCCAAACAAACCTCTTAGGGACAAGGGGCTATCTCCCGATTTCTACGGACACCTCCCCCCCCTAGTATATCAAGAATTAAAAGGATTTAACTTTCCACTTTTGGTGTGTTAGTATGTTGCGCGAACATAGCGCCCGAACAAGGAAAGGAGGGAATTTAATGATTGGTACGTTCGTATTTTGCTCCTCTGAATTAAATGAACTGGTATCTGGGCAAATCGACGATACTGCGCTGGATACTCGATTGCTGATAATTTAATACTGGTCTGTTCACCGCAGCTATTTTGTCGTAAAGTACGGTACTCAGATCATTCATGTTCTGGCGCTCTCCCTCTCCCCCCCAAGCTTTTATCTCTCATCGGCTTGCGTTGGGCCTCTAGCAATTTCTGGATGTTCGGTGAGAAATTGGAGGCCTAAACATGGTTAGGCTGCCAGAGGCAGTGGCAAGACTTGCTGGGAAGGCAACTTTGGTGGATTCGCCGCCTAGCTAGGATTTACCGCAGCTAAGCAATCGAGGACGGTTCGGGGATACGGTATGCTTGTGTTATTGATTGTCGTGCTTTGATGCACTGTTTGCTGGGCCGTAAAAATGACAGGAGGCGACTCCTGGCCCGAAGGCAAGTGACCGGTGTCGACAGCAGCCTTCCCACCACCGCTCGAGTGCTAAAGGTTCAGATTCCGTAGTTGAGTCTCCTTGATACGGACGAAGTGGATCGGGTGATCACACCGCTTGAGTACAGTACAAGCAGATTCGGGTCTAAACCTACGACAAACTCTAGAACGTGGGGATAGTTTATTAGCAGCCTACAGTATAACGTATTTGATGATAGTACAATCACTTCAGCCTCGAGGCTGCCTGTGGACCAACAGTTTTCCCCCAGATAGGCACTTGCACGGTCGGCGATATCTCGTAAGGGGTATGAATTCTGATGTATCTTCACGAGCATACCCAAGACATGGATGTTGCTATTGAATATCTACCGCGCGTACGGCGAGCACTTTTACTGTGCACCAAACACTTGTGCTGAGTGTCGGCTTGATCGGGGAGTACGCTCGATCAAGTGTCTGGGTTGATTTCCATGGCGCCTTAGCCGTGATCTATTTACTCAGTATCGGGAGAGCCCCAGCATAGTGTTGGTATGTGGTACTGGGGTTATCCTCATGCGTTAGGGTATGGAGGGCTGTGGGTGAGCGTTAGCGATCATGTATTCCCTTTAAATAGCAACCTACGTAGCTAGGAAATACATCAAGGTTCCTTTCCTCTCTCTTCCACACACACCAAGCGTTATCACATAGTAGAGATAGACGAACTGTTATCGGTACTGCCCAGCCCCAGGATTCTTGATTGCAGTGTGTACTGTACAGTACGGTGGAATAGGTTTAAAACAAGTTCTCAAATGGGTCGGTAGCGACCATAGCGACACAGTAGGTTGAGGGTCAGATACGATACGGTGGCTACCTTGTTACAGAAGGCGCTTATTTCCAACTGTCGGAAGACCTGAAAGACCTGGGTCGTTCGCCTGCCATAGTAGAGCTCGGGTAGACGCTGGGGGCATTGATGTGTGATGGCATGATACCGGAATCCTCCCATGGTAGGCTTTTCTTACGATGCTCGAGTTGTTTGCGTAAGGGGAGGGTTGTCGGCAGGAAGGCCTCCTAGTAATCCTAAACAGGTTCGAATCAGAGAGTCGGGGAGGGCAACCGCTCTCGGTGCAGTGTGATGCCAATTTTCCGCCCCCCAAAGTGCCCAACTCTGAGTTTTTCTCCTCTCCGCTTGAACAGGGCAAAATCGGGATTCTAACAAGGACCGCTGATATCTGGATTGTTTCGGAAAGCTCGTCGGTGCTCGGAATGGCCTCAGAAAAGGGAAGGGAAAAAGCGGAAAAAAACAAAAAAAAACATAATTGACCCAACGGTATCATAGTGGGGGATCGGTGGAGCCGCAAGAGGGGTTTAGATTAGGTTGCCGCGCCAACGAAAGTGCCCTGTGGAGAGTTTGGCGCGGCTGTTCCGTACGTCATCCACAGAAGGTAATCGAAGCAAGAGAAAACTGTCGAGTTTCCCGCGGAGTCTCTTTGAAACTGTTCGAACAGCTCGAAGGCAAAGGAGACAGGGGAAAATCAAAGCAAAATAAGGTGCGACAAGCACAGTAATGGTTGAAAGGGGAAATGCTGTACATTTTTGGGAAGAGGTGTGGCGGGAGAGGGGTTTGGGGCTTGTGGAAGGCCGTAGATTTCTATGGATCCTCAAGTAGTTTCTAGCGCTGTCCATGTCCTTCCTCACACTTCGACTCTTGGATTCACTCTCTGTCCCTCCCCCCGCCGCCCTCTCTGTATAAAGACCATTTCCTTCTCTCCCCCACCCTTCCTTCCCCTCCTTTTCTCTCATCGTTCAACGCTACTCAGAAGCATCCGAGTCCTTTGTTCGTTGACTCTTTTCACGAATCTCTTTATCCTCTACATCACCTACCTAATTTCTCCTACATCAATCAAACATCCGCATAACTCTCTACAGACATGGCACCCGCTGTTGGTATCGATCTTGGAACCACCTACTCTTGTGTTGGTGTGTTCAGAGATGACAGAATTGAAATTATTGCCAATGACCAGGGCAACCGAACAACTCCGTCTTTTGTGAGTACCGCCTTTGCTAATTTTCGAGCTTATATTCGGAAATTATCCAAGTTTTTCTTTTGTCTTTGAGTGGCTACTAATACTTTTTCTTTACAGGTTGCCTTTACTGATACCGAACGTTTGATTGGTGACTCTGCAAAGAATCAAGTCGCCATGAACCCGTAAGTTGATCATTGCTCGTCTGTTGCCTAGAGAGCCCTACTGACGTTTGTTCAGCCATAACACTGTCTTTGATGCTAAGCGTTTGATTGGACGCAAGTTCGCCGAACCAGAGGTGCAGGCAGATATGAAGCATTTCCCCTTCAAGATCACCGACAAGGGCGGAAAGCCATTCATCCAGGTTGAGTTCAAGGGCGAGACTAAGGTGTTTACTCCCGAGGAAATCTCATCTATGGTCCTTACCAAGATGAGGGAGACTGCCGAGTCATACCTTGGTGGTACTATCAACAATGCAGTTATTACCGTTCCCGCTTATTTCAACGATTCACAACGTCAAGCTACCAAGGACTCTGGTCTGATTGCTGGCCTCAACGTCCTCCGCATCATCAACGAGCCAACCGCGGCTGCCATCGCTTACGGTCTCGACAAAAAGGGTCAAGGAGAGCGTAATGTTCTTATCTTCGATTTGGGTGGTGGTACTTTCGATGTCTCTCTTTTGACTATCGAGGAGGGTATTTTCGAGGTTAAGGCGACTGCTGGCGACACTCACTTGGGTGGTGAGGACTTCGACAACCGTCTCGTCAACCACTTCGTGCAAGAATTTAAGCGCAAGCACAAGAAGGATCTCACTTCCAATGCACGCGCTCTTCGTCGTCTCCGTACTGCTTGCGAACGTGCTAAGCGTACCCTCTCTTCCTCTGCCCAAACCTCGATCGAAATCGACTCGCTCTACGAGGGTATTGATTTCTACACCTCGATCACTCGTGCTCGTTTCGAAGAGTTGTGCCAGGATCTCTTCCGCTCCACTATGGAGCCCGTCGAGCGCGTCCTTCGTGACTCTAAGATTGATAAGAGTTCCGTCCATGAGATTGTCTTGGTTGGCGGTTCTACCCGTATCCCCAAGGTCCAGAAGCTAGTGTCCGACTTCTTCAACGGGAAGGAACCCAATAAGTCCATCAACCCCGACGAAGCTGTCGCCTACGGCGCTGCAGTCCAGGCTGCTATTCTCTCTGGCGATACCTCTTCTAAGACCCAGGAGATCTTGTTGCTTGACGTTGCCCCACTTTCCCTCGGCATCGAGACTGCTGGTGGTGTCATGACTCCTTTGATCAAGCGCAATACTACCGTCCCAACCAAGAAGAGTGAGGTTTTCTCGACTTTCTCCGACAACCAGCCCGGTGTGTTGATCCAGGTATTCGAGGGTGAGCGCGCTCGCACTAAGGACAATAACTTGCTTGGAAAGTTCGAGCTTACTGGAATCCCCCCCGCTCCCCGTGGTGTGCCTCAAATCGAGGTCACCTTTGATATTGATGCCAATGGTATCTTGAACGTCTCTGCTGTTGAGAAGGGCACCGGGAAGACCAACCGGTATGTATTTCCAAACTCCTATAGTATCTTTGCATTATACTGATTGAATTCTAGTATTACTATCACCAACGACAAGGGCCGTCTCAGCAAAGAGGAGATCGAGCGTATGCTCGCGGAGGCCGAGAAGTACAAGGAGGAGGATGAAGCGGAGGCAGCAAGAATTCAGGCCAAGAACGGACTTGAATCTTATGCTTACTCTCTTCGCAACACCTTGAGCGACGAGAAGGTCGAGGAAAAGCTTGACGCTGGCGACAAGGAGAAGCTCAAGAAGGCTATCGATGAAACCGTGGAGTGGTTAGATAACAATACCACGGCTACTAAGGTAAGTTCGAATATTTTAATCTAGGATAAAGGATATATTCTGACAATTATTACAGGATGAGTTTGAATCTCAGCAGAAGGAGTTGGAAGGGGTTGCTAACCCCATCATGATGAAGTTCTACCAGAGCCAAGGTGGTGCTCCTGGAGGCATGCCGGGTGCTGGAGGCTTCCCCGGCGCTGGTGGAGCTCCCCCATCTGGCGGTGGTGATGATGGTCCTCAGGTTGAAGAGGTGGACTAAATGGAAGCCGAATAAACCGCACAAATACATAGAAGTCTTGTATGCGCAGTTTCTCTCCTATTCTCTTTCTTCCAATAATGTCATCTCGGGGTTTAAGATAGGGGCGGAAAAGTAGCGTGTTTTATCTTTCATTGCATTAGGTTTTCTTTCTCTTTCAAGGGTTCCTTCTCATGGTTTCTTACACTTTTTCTCTTACCCACTTGTATTTACGAAAGGTTCATGGGTCCACGAAAATTTTTTTTCCTTCTCCCGTAAGTCGTGCTCCACAGAGCACGATTGCATTCGGCAGGGTGAAACAAACAGAAACCCGTATCAGCTTTTGTGTCACCGAAACTTCTACCAGTTTCTATTCTCCTGCAGTGAATGAGAAATTTTCGCATCAGTCCTCCTCCTCCGGCTTTCCCCAGTCGGAGAATGACCGCATGCAGGGCAGGTAGGCATGACATGAAGCAGCAGTGACAACACACAACAGCACAACGGTGTCATGATAAAGGAGGTGACTTCCGAGCTACGATACGATAACCACGACTTTCTGTACTCGTACATTCTAGGCCCTCCACTTTTTTATTTTCCTTCCCCATATCGTAAGCGAGATTGTGGCGTTTCGGGTAGGAATACCGGTGCCAGTAGTATTGGAGGAGGCAACCATCGCTTTTGGTTTTGCCTCTACGATAGGCTCACGGTACAAGTACAGTAAGCTTCTTCTTCTCACCTGCTGTGTTTACTAGAATTAAATCCGGGGTGACGGTTGCCCCATCCAAGACTCCAGACTCTGAAAGGCGCGGCCAGGGAAAACGTTTTGTGGCGGTGTTCGGGGGGNGGGGGGGTTGGCGGCAACGCGCCTAACGTGCACGCATGAAGCAGGCTCAGACTCAGAATGATCCTTTTTTGTCCCTCCTCTTTCTATCACTGTAACCCACCATTAAGCTTTTGGATTAGAGACATTCAGCCCCGGGGTTGAAAGGCGTTTGCGCAAGTTTTTCGAGTTGAAGGACTTCGGTGCGTGAACACCTTCTCTACGCGTTATCATAAAAACCTGGCAGATCCACTCGGAACTTGGCGGTCGAAAACCACCTTTTTTTGGATCCCGGGGGTGTTGGGATATGCAAATTTTGAGGGAAAGCCGCGAAATAAAGCGGATGGAGATCTCACTTTTTTCTAGCTGACCCCAACTCGTTGTCCGTCTTGCGCGTTGGCTAGAGTTTGCAAGCAATTACTTGCCTAGAGTACCCGTGTTTCCGATGAGCTGTTTTCCCTAAAGTCTATGATATCTTGTATGGCACGAGGTCACATGATAATGTGCGGTGGGCGCACCCCATGGTATCTCACGGAGTGTCACTCGGGTGGGGATATTTTACTGGAGCTCTGTGCGGATGTGGCTAGGGGTTCCTGAGGGGTTGCGGTTGTTTGCTTCGAATGCCTACTAGACAAAATATTTTATTCTACGCTCTCTTGGTAAAGGCTCTTTGGGTGGGTAGTGGCTTTTAGGAGCTTGGTATCTGGAGGTGTCGTCCTCGTGTTCTTGCATTCGGAAAGGAGTCTGTTCGGGACTGGAAAATACTATCTGCACGAAAGATCTCTCTGGGGCTTGGAATATGCTGTGCGGGTTAGCTGTGTTCGGGTACACGCCTTCGGTGTACAGTAGGTCTTGCAATGGTTCTAGCGCGGTATCCCTAGCGCTCAGAGTATCCGCTCTATGCGTCCCGATCTACTGCTTTGACTTCTCACCTCTCACTACTAGTACGGGTGCTTATTCCTTGCTATCCTGGGGAGATCTGCCACAGAACATATGGTGTGCGCATGAAGTGTTCAACGGTGTCTGAGAACATAGCACCACCCCTCGGCTCGGGGGGGGGGGGAGTTCCTCCGGTATGTTGTTCGCACCCCCGGGGCTATCTCTAGATTTCTATCACATATCGGCATAGGTACACGAATTTTGTCATATATTTAATTCAACCTGTATCCAAACGGCCGGAAGCTTGTCATATCCCAAGCTCTCATATGAGCCCCAACTATCTAAGGTATCGAAGCACTAGCTGCGAAACCGAACTCAACCCAACTGGCCAGGCACCCCAGATAAGATATAATTCTTTAGGATAAGGACTATCCTTTTTACTGCTACCACTAGCAAACTCCCAGTTCACAGAGCCAGATGCCCCCTATCAAATCCAAGTTAGCCAAAAACAATATCGAACAAGACCCCGGACCCAACATACACTTCGCCCCAGGAGCTCCCAGCATTGCCAGAGATATCAAGCAGTTAAGTCTAGATCCCATCCGTTGCCGAGCAAACCAAGAGCGCAGGCAGGCGTATGGACTAACCACACGCAGCAATATTCCACGACACTTTACAAGTATAAACGAACAACATCAACTCTTACTCCTCACCCTCTTAGCACCCTCCACGAAAACACAATATAAAACCTCACATTTCTTCCGCTCCGCTTTAAATTGCCTGGCAAGCTACCCAAAACACTCCATCCATCCATCCCAAAGTTACCACCTTTAATTCCCTCCAGAGTCACGGGCCCCTCGCCTATGATATCTTGCTTGTAGCCCATCACCAGAATCCCAGTTCTGGACACATCTTACAACAGGCATCCACCCGACCTCTTATGAAGGATACTCCTAGTTTTTCCCGGGCACGCTTTTGCCATAGCGGGAATTGACGCGAGTGAATGGTCAACACCTCCCTATACGGAATTCGGAGGGTATCAAGATGCATTCACCATCAGCATCCCACCAACCAACCAACAATCCATACAAACTCTCAATCACTGGAGGAGGACTTCCCGCAGAAATCCGAAAGTGATCTCGGCAAATTCACACACCAGAATTTGAAAGAAGAAAAAAAAACTTCCAGATTCTAAACTTTCCAAGACCTGAGCGCCCCCCAACTCCCAGTTCAGATTTGAAAGACACTAGCAGTCTACGAGTAGCAGAAACCTACAAATCATACCATTGGCCAACCGACAGCGATTCCAAAAACCCCCATAAATCGAGCACTATTCCCATTACGCAAGCGGAGAACCGACAAGCCACCATATAATACTCTGTAACGCAATCTTATATATAGAAAACCCCTTTCCCTACAATACTTGCATCTACAGATTTCCACAAGCGCAGTTACATACACTATCGGTAGTAACCCGGCCAGAAATGTACGATAGAAAATTACCCTTTCTACGACAACATTCCGTTGTCTGAATTTTTTTTTTTGAAAAAAAATATTCCAAATTACCAGGAAAGTCCACCAATATGAAATTCGAAAAAATACCTATCGTCTTCATGGCTCAGTTGGTTAAAGCGTCGGTCTCATGACGTGCATGACCCGCTCTCAGTGTCGGGATATCCGAAGGTCGCGAGTTCGACTCTCGCTGAGGACATTTTACTTTTTCCCAGTCTGCCCCGGGAGGCCTCCTGATTGCCGTTTCTGGGCCGGTATCTGACGTTTGGAGGGGTCGAGAATTTTTTCACTATTTTGGAGTTGGGTAGGTGGTGGTGTTTGGTTATGGTGGTTATCTAACGTCACAGAGCACAGGAAGGAGCAAGCGTGCGGAAGGAAGGTCTTGACAGAGATGAATAACTTGGAGACTCGCTATAGTCTACTGTAACTATCGTTACTTCATAAAACTAAAACTACTAGAAAGTAATAAAAAAAAGCCATTACTCCATGCAATCCAGTTCTAACAAAAAAACAATGTATCACCCCAACTTGTGCCCATATAAAATAACACCTTTATACCAAGCCAAGCAACCAATTGTAAGAATAAAAATAAAAACCCCCAATTCGTAAACCGAATCACTCCAAAAACTCGTCAGCATCCTGGAGGCCACAAGTGGAAAAGGGAGTAAACTCACATGAGAAATATACTGAAAGCAACAAGTAACGACTCCCTGCCCACTCTCCTGTCTAAGCAACAAATCCTGAATCCTATCCAAACCCCCATTCGGCTCATCGGACATATGGTTCCAGGTACTCGTATCGCCATAGAGCATAGCGGGCGCTTTCATGACCTGTCTCCAATCCTTGCATCTCTTGCACTTGAAGGTGTCATGTGTATCACTGTTAGTATTCGGCTGGAACCGGAACAACTGTTTTAACCCGTCCAGACCGAAATGTCTTTCCACGTCTTCAACGCCGTCGACGACGGACGTGGAGAGCGACTGCTTGTGCGATTGGCGCTGGAAGATTTTCTCTTCGATGGTTCCCGTGGCAATGAACCGGTAGACGAAACAATCCTTTTTTTGCCCATCACGCCAGACTCGCGCTAAGGCTTGCTGGTCCGCGGCTGGGTTCCAGTCTGGATCGAAGAGGACGAGCCGGTTTGCACCGATGAGATTGATGCCGCAGCCTCCGGCTTTACTACTGAGAAGGAAGACAAACTCTTCGCCTTCGGGGTCATTGAATTTGTCGACTAGCTTCGTGCGTTTTGAGCTGTTCATTGTGCCATCGAGTCTCAGGGCGCCGTAGCTGTGGGAGGGGTTAGTAATTACTCGATAGAAAACGGCGGGATGAATGGTGACCCACCCTCTTGAGCGGCAGAGCTTTTCAAATACATCTAGTGTTTGGGTATAATTGCTGATGAGGACGATCTTATCCTTTGTCTCCCGCTGGATCCTTGACAACATCCTGTCTAGTACCATCATCTTGCCTGAGTACCAAACTTTGACTTCCCTGTCTCTTCCCCTAGCATCTTTCGGAACGTAATCACCAGGGAACAAATTCTCACATCCAGGCAAGTCTTCCGAGGGGTTGAGCAAATCGGGGTGATTGCACAATTTTTTGAGTAGCCCGATAGCCTTCAAAGGTTGGGATCCCTTGCCCCTTAGGATGGATTTAATATCCGGAGACGTGATAAAGTAATTGTAAAGATCCGTCTGGAAGGGTGATAACTTGCAGAATACGACGTGCTCATACTTGACGGGCAGGTACTTTGACAGGAGATCATTAGTACGCCGAATGATAAACTTGTTCACCAACTGGAGAAGTTCTGCAAGCCGTTCGTCTCCTTTCTTGCGATCTTCTTCGGAGCCATCCGCGTCACGACCGCGAAGAATAGGAAGTTCGTATTGCTTCCTGAACTCATTGTGGGTACCCAAGAAATTAGGATTCGCGAAATTTAGAAGAGAAAAGTATTCCGAAAGATCATTCTGCAAAACATCTTTAGCCTGTTATGGCCGGTCACCGAAATAATGGATGTGACTAACCTGGATAGGGGTTCCAGACAAGATCACTCGTCGATCAACATTCAAAGTCATCAATGCCTTATATGTTTGATTGTCTCGATTTTTCAATCTGTGTCCCTCATCGGCGAGTAAAAGTCCAATCGGTATGCTGGCGAGATCGGAGGTATGTAGACGTAGGGATTCATAACTGACGATCATTATCGGCCGAACAACGCTTCTGCCGCTGGATATAGCCCATTGTTTGAGTTGTGCTTTCAGTTCCGTCTTTGAAACTTTGCCGTCAATCGCAAAGGGATTGATCGCATCCTTACCGAGCCATTTCACCAGCTCGCTCCCCCAATTACCGACTAATGATGACGGGCAAACAACTACGCATTTTTGTATTGTGGATTTCCCGGGCTCGGGTGATTGCTTAAGTAGAGTCCACAGCAAGGCAATACATTGGAGCTATCGAAGGAATTAGCGTAATGCCGTACCTCTAATCTCCAACATCTTACCGTCTTGCCTAGACCCATCTCGTCCGCCATAATACATCCACTTGCTGCGGCGTCCGTCAGACCTGTAACGCATCTATACATGAACTACGTAAAATGTTAGCATCCGCTTGAGAGGCGCAGCAGAACAACTCCAAGCGTACCTTAACACCCTCAACCTGATGAGGCCTCAAAACTTTTGACAATTTTGGATCAATGACCACCGGAACTTTGGGAATATGTTCCTTATCCCCCTTGTTCAAACCTAGTATCTCGGCCAAGCTCTTGTGCATTCTCGGAACAGGCTTCTCCTCAATCTTCACCTCACCATTCTCTTCAGTGATCTCAACCTTCTTGTCATCGATCGTGGGGTCATAAAGGACAATCGCAAACTCCCCACTAGGGTCATGTAGCGGTTTGGCGATGAAATTGACGCTCTTCCTCATCCCCAACGCTGGAGCAGGTCTAAACGGGTTCCATGTACCAGCATCCTTATTAACGAGCGGTACCGCAAATCGCTGTCTAAACACAGCGTCCTTGTCTTTCGCTTTAAACACTGGAAAATTCTTCATCACGTCCAGATTGCCCAAGACAATTCTCTTCTCCCCATCCTTGACAAACTCCCCATCGTCCTCGCCGCCGTCAGCGCCGGCATAAGAACCGACTTTGCGTCGTTTGCGAGGAGGCAAAACCGTCTTCCGGATTGATGGAGCAGATCCAGGCGTTTTAAAAGGTTTGACAAGCTTCGAGATTGTATCGGGGCCAGCACTGCCATAGAGTCGGCCGGGTAGGGCTCGTTTAGGGGTCAGAGTATTTTCATCGGCGAGAACAGCGGCGGCCTTCTTTGGACGATGCATCGTTGCTTGCCAGAGAGAGAGAGAGTAGCACTGTGTGTTCGTTTGTTGGTTGGGTACGGTAGTCCTCGCGTTCTTACGAGTCGTTGTGTGTGAACGCGTCGAAAGTGGGGTTTATGGGCGTTGAGACGTGGGCGAGCGGGGGGGGAAACGCGTCGCGACCGAGTCCAACGCGGAGCTTGGTGGCGAAGTCGCGAGTCAATTCAGTTGTGACACATACTGGTAAAATTAGTTGTTTGAAGAAAGATTTTGCGCTCAAAAGGGTGAGCAGTAGTAACCCTAGCCCGTCACACCCGCTACCTCTATGATAACTCAATTCCCCTCGAAAAAAAAAAAAGAAGAGGGTAATTGGGGCGGTGGATGCGCTTCCCTCCGTTGGTGGAGGTATGATAAATGAGTAGAGAAGCCAGAGTTGTGATACCAGTAGCCGGTAGGCCGTACGATGACTGCGTCCCTAACAGGCGTGAAGAGCTAGCCCTATGGATCCCAACTTTCGAATACCGGTATCACATCACATCATACTTCTATCATAATATCATAACTCCTCGGGGGAGACCTCTTGTCCCCCGCCCCGGTATCATACGGTACTTGTTCCTGATTTAGGCCTCAGGGCAAGCCTTAGGCGCAGGAGAAGGGCATCGCGTTACAGTACTATGCGGTAAAATAGCCTGTCCGAGTAAGGTGCGGCACTCATGATACTAGGTTCTTGTCTATTGGGAGGACGGTTCAATCAATGTAGTATCGCTTTTCCGGGGCCTTAGATGCCAATACAATAACCACCGCAGACCCCCTTTATGGAAAGGCTCCAAGCCATATATCGCAATCACCACACCGTACCAAGAATCCCAGGACTACGGTAGTGATAAAGGGCAAAGTTCCAATGTTTTGCCCCCGCCGGAAACAACACCGGTATGAGGAGGCTTGCCGCATGGTTTCAGGAGCGTTTTAGGAGTGTCGGAGTGACAATCCTGATCCAGAATCCAGCAGCAGGTGCAGGAACCGAGTGATTTCAGGTGACGAACTCTGGCTCATCTCCGGACCCGGAAGCTATCAGGGTATCATACCGGTAATGGGGAAGGCTGAAAACTGGGGAGTACGGGCGGAGTTTCTGTCGAAAATTTCCACACCGGCGAAGGTGGTTACGAGTAAGGCTTGTGCGAACATTCAATCCCATGGAAGGGAGAGGCATCATATCATACTGTGCTGTGCTGTAATATGATATGCTCCGACTAATGTGGAACCCTCGCGGCTACCGCAACATGTGGGGGTATCATAGTCGGATGCCTGCCTCGGCCCTTTCCACACGCAAGAGATGCTTGGGCAGAAGGCAAAGCCCCACAACCATGGGCCCCCACTAACAGAAAAAGCTGACTTGTGATGAGGCTCCGCAGATCGAACCAATACTAACAGACTCCAGAACAATATCGGCAGGCCTTCTGAGGAGCAGCAAACTGGGTTTCCTTTACCACCAAACTCGATCAAATTCGACTCCGCCTCGGACTAGCTTTTTGAGCCTGCGTCGGTTCTCGGAAGAATTTGTTTCCCGCTTCTGGGGGAATCGCCCGCATAACGCAAGAACAACACAGCAAATCGTGCTTGGCGAGCTGGAGAAGAGCAACTTCTCCAATTTTGAAAAGTTTTCTCATCGCCGAAAATCATCGAGATATTTGCCGACCGGGAAGGTTGTTGAGCTCGTATGGGTTCAAATCCGTTCAGAAAGAAGGCTTCGGCCGAACACCCCCGAACATCGCAGGATGGTCCGGCTCCGAGGCAGGAATCACAAGCGCTCTCGACATCGCCGAACCGTAGTAGGGCGAGCTCATCTGAGGGTATAGCATATCTGGGGCCCTCCAACTTCCCCTGATCTATAGGAGGAAGAGGCTTCTAGCTAACTCGGTGTGTTTGTACATAGTCGTCGACATACCACCGCCTTCACCGGTTCCCCGGAAGCGAAGTCCTCCTCCACGACCACCTTCGAGAAACAGAAGATCCTGCATCCCTCCGCCGGAGACCATAGCGGACCCGTTTAACCCTACTAATGAATCTCCGGTGTCTTCAGACTTCGAAGGTAATGATGATGATATACTTACTCGGGGTAGGACTGCTGCTTATCTTCGACTCCGTTTAGCGCTAATGTATCTGTAGAACCAACTGAGCTTGGCTGTCCGGGAATAACCAGCTTTCCGAGTGCTGGAAACGATGGAGAATACTCGGTGGCTAGATCTGGGCGACAATCGCTGGACGCGGATGCCTTCAAACGGCTAATGCTCACGGGCCAAAGTTCACTTTCTACACCCCCGACACCGGGGACGGGAGCAACTCCTCCAGTCGTTGCACCGGATAGCTCTACAGACACAAGCAGTATTTCTCGACAGTCTATCTTCGATCCAATACCGGAGGCAGCAGATGGAGTTCCGGATGAGACACCCAGGACGAGCAATGAGTTAGACGAGGATGAAGAACGGCGTCGATCCAAGGAGCGGACTCCTAAACCCAAGCCTCCACCGCCGAGAGCACGGAATAGGAGCGGCGGAAGGTCTCCAGGATCCCCGCCCTCTTCAACCGCCGATGCTCCTAGCCTGACACCACCTCGGCCTCCATCGATACACTCCGTGTCATCGGAGAGATCGCTGCTACCACCACCACCTCCACCACTACCAGTGGGCTCAACCAGTCCCATTTTAAACGAGACCGTATCACCGCCATCTCCTGCGGCATCCATCACCTCAAAGAAAATAGCCCCTTCACCACCGCTTTCTCGTCGTCACTCGGTTCAATCAAGTACTAACCCCCTTCGCCCGAGCACACCCGTTGGAAGCGCCAATAATTCTAAAATGAAGCCTCCTCCACCCTCGATTCGCCGGCGCAAGAGCACAAATTCCCGGGCTTCTACACTCACTCTGTCTGCCCCAAGACGAAACAGGAGCTCCACAGCAAATTCATTTGAAAGTTCAGAGGAGTCTCTAACTGCTCCTCCAGCAAAGCCTTTACCTCTACCTACAGAGCCAGAAATGCCAATAGTTCAAGGAACTGAGACAAATATCTTGATTGATCTGGAAAAGTTGCAGAGGGAGGTGGATGAGTTGCGGGGTAGGTATGAAGGGAGGGGCGTTGATCCGGCGGTGTCAACTTAATACATACCGCAGTATGCGTGCTGGGCACGTTCCTTTTACTTATTTTTTAGGACGGAGATTGATCGGCGGAGGGTGGGTTGAGTGGTACTTGCTTTTATTTTCTTAGAATTGGACTTTTTTTTCTTTTTCTTTTTCTTCCAAGCAAAGAGGAGAGAAAGGCCTGAGGAATGGGCATGCTTGTTCGGGGGTACATGCCTGCACGTCGCGGCTTAATAGTGGATATGAATTTTAATGGCTTATCCCGTTTATAGTTTTGGTGGGTAAATGTTTGGCTGCTGGTTGCTTAGCTTATGTGTGGGGATATCATGCTGCATATCGTGAGGTCTAGTATTGGTTTAGCAGCACCACTGTAGTAACGGTGGCACCTTTGATTTCTCCATCACAACACAAGTAATCTAAATGCCGCCTCGTCTCCTGAAAGTCGGATTAGCACTAACATGTACTAGTGCCTCGTGTCAGCTAGGGGTGGCAGAGTCGGTTAAGCGAATATAAGATTCTGTGGCGATACAAAGGGAGTGATACTTCATGATACCCTGTATGCAAGTATTGTTTCTCGGCCCCAGTGATTATATTACCACCCCGCGCAATTATCCATATATTTATCTATCTCTGCATCAGTATGTTCTTCTCCCAAAGGCGGATTCTTAAACTGTATTGACTAGTCTCCTTTCTCAAAGCCACGAAGTCCTTTAACCCTCGTGTTATGATCTAAATGTCCATCAAGCGGGACTCAGCGAGACATTCTGGGAATCTCAGATCCTTGAACGAGAGCATGAGAGTTTTCGGTGCAGTGCTTGCAGTGCTGAAGGTATCAGTGAGTACTAAATAAATAGATCTATGAATTAGGTAGAGAGGAGTATAGTGTTGGATTACGATCACAATGGACAGCAGAGAAGCATTTGAAGTTAGGGATGGTAGTGTATTTTGTGCATGGGGGGACTCGGATGGAAGCAAGAGAGGTTATTTAACTTTTCCCCATGCAGCTCTAACTGCATGAACGTGGACAATGCTCTGGTTTTCCTCCGGTCCTAGTATCAGACCTACTGTACCAGTAGGCTAATGTCTCTTGCTCATTAACTACTCGCATTTCTGGCAAAACTGATGGAAGTGCTATATAGGTTCTTTGTACTGGAAGTCAACACTTCTTTCCACATACCGGTACGCATACCACGATACTTGTCGTTGTCTTTTACTATGATACGGCAAGCTACTTCTAGAGTGCGGTAAGCTATGACTAGAAGAGAGTGGTGTTACAATAAGGTTCTCTTTAGTGCCCATTAGTGCTACCGGTAATCCGACCTTGATGAGATGATATGCGCGGTGTTACGTCGCTATCGTGCTCGAGAACGGCGGAATCTACGGACGAGATTACTAAACTATGTATTATATATCCGGCCAACTTGTAATTTCGTTAACTTGCTAGGAAAAACCTATTTTGAGTTGGTGTTACGATTTACAGAGATATTCATCACGACTGAGGTAGTGAATCGCAAGAGGTTTTTTTATTTTTTTATTTTAAAGCCGGCCCGGCCCATAGTACTGGTTCTTGACCACATACAAAAGGAATTCACAATAATGTCATTCTCCTGAGTCAGCTGCGCATAGAGGTTTTTGCGAACCGCCACCACTTGTGCCTCCCTTCTAATGCGGACTCTAGCTCTTGGGGATGGAGAGAGAGTTTAAGAGGTGACAGGGGAAAGGGAAGAGAAAGGGGAAGGGGAAGATAAACTCACTCTCTTGATACCCCCAACTTGGCCCATAAAAATGCTGGTTTTTTTGGTTTTGAGGCCGGCCCTGGCTTGTAAAGAAAGAAATAAAAAATTTATCCTTTTTTGTCCCCCCCCCACTCCTCATACCAGTCATATCTAATTTTTCTTCATACCATAGTAAGCTTTGCTAGATGTTAGCAAGATATTTAGTGAATTGTGTGGGGCATTCAGACTGTACCGGAACTAGCTGATAGAGTAATCCCAATAGTAGCTATATGCGGATATGTTTAGTGGTTGAGGGCTAGGACAAGAGAGTTAGGGTATAGGAGAAGATGAGGCTTAGTATGTACAGTACTATATAATATTATCATAGTTGAGGGTCTCTCCTCCCATCAATGAACATGCTCACACACTTCCCCTATCTGCACTGCTTGAGTGAGTCGACCCCTCCACTCTTATATGGCACATGACATTCTGCTTCCCCTGCCTGAGTTCCATACGATCACTAGCAGCATACGCCAGGCAATGAGTATCATGCTATCATGTTTTTTTGATTTTCGCTCTCAAGGTCGTAAACTCGGTATGGACGATCTTCAACTCAGTGTAGATCTTAAACCTCGAGTTTCTTGACTTTGCTGCCAACAAATGTTACCAGGTCTTTGTTCATATGTTACCGCATAGTGACGTTCTGACAGGTTTTCAGTAAAGGCTATCAAATGCCCTATCATCTATTCATTTGGAGGAAAGCTTATATTCTTGATCGCTAAAAAACTGTTTGTATATTGGGTACCGTATTTTCTCTAGCAAGAGCCCCCTTTGCATATTAGGTTAGCGGCAAAATATTTCCAAATAGGCCTAGCACCTTGGCAAAAACTAACATCACGCGAGAGCTTTTCCGAAGGAAGAACCGCAGCCCACCGACCACCGACTACAATGGCAGTCCTCATGAAAGCCTCTACACATACTCACCAAACCAGGCAACTACCATTGATGCTTTCTTCCGTAAGCCCCACCCCTCAATCGAGTGTGGCACCAGTATCAGTACTACAAACATCTTCCATTAATCATGTTTCTGCTACACTTTTCTTCTTTTCATTGAATCCTGGCCCCAGGGATCAAGCGGTAGGTTTGGCAGAACCTGCTGCATTCCAGCCTTCTCGGAAAATGGGAAGAATAAATCCTGTTTCTACACCCCAAGCAGTTCGCAGGCATCCAGGCCCCCGCCGAGAACTCATTGCTGCCTTTCGTCGGAAATCTCTAGGTTCATTTGCAACACCATCTCGTGCAAAGCGTGGCATGAGTGTTGAGTTTAAACTTGATGTTCTTTCTTAGTGGCACCATTCGGAGGTTGATAATGGCAAAGGCGGTTTCCATACTGCCACTACAGTGGAGGTGCTGAAAAGGTTTGGAATAAAGAACCGATCTCAGCTTCCACGATGGCGGAAGGTAAGTTTGATCCACCTTTTACATTTAATTATTCTTGAGGACAACTCTAACTTGAGATTATGGACAATTAGGTTGAGGTACACCTACTACAGTGGAAGAGTACCATGAAGAAGAATTGCCCATCCCACCCCCGATGGCCAGAACTCGAAAAGGCGCTTGTGTTGCAGTTTGCTGAAAGGTGAGAAATGGGTCGCGTTGTTCGGCGGAAAGGGTTTGAGCGGACTGCAAAGGCTCTCTTTCTTGAACTCTATCCACTATCAGTTAAAGGATTCTTGTTTTCTGGTGGCTGGTTTAATAGATTTCTTGTTTGTAATAATATTACCCTTTGAATCATTACAAACAAGGCTCCGGAGCTACCAGAAGAGTATTTGGCTATGATTATCAACTTTCTTTACTTCAACCGCCGGAACTCCCAGCTTCGAGATGGTACAACGGATAGCCTACAAGGGATTCTCATTATTGGGCGCTAGCTTTTGTCAAACATTCTCAACATGTATCAAACACCACTACTGTGGGAGTACTTAGAAGGAAAAACCTATGAGTATAAAGGAAAAAAAACAGTTTGGGTATGGAGCAAGAAGTCTGGATAGAGGAAGCGGCTGGCAACTCTACAGTTGACTGCATTTGCTGATGGAAATCCATGGGTAAAACCACTAATAATTTTTCGAGGTGCTGAAGAAAACAATCGTGCACCACCGAGAAAGGAGGAGGGAAGGTATGACTCTCGAGTTGTGGTGAAGTTTAATAAGAAAGCATATGCGAATACTGGCATAATTCTTTCCTGGCTTACCGAGCAACTTGTACCTGTCCTTGGAAAGTGCCCAACACTGCTTATTATGGACCTTCTACGTGCACATAAAACTGACCCAGTTAAGGAACTTCTTGCTTTGGAAAATATTACACTATCTATGATTCCAGCAGGATGCACTGGTCTTGTGCAACCATTGGATGTTTCCATCAATCGTCCATTCAAGGATCTGCTGAAACAGGTTCGATTAACAATTTCATTATTTTTGACTAATAGTTTTCTCATCTGGGTCTAATGCTAGTGCTAACTATGAAAGGCAATTGAGGATGAACTTGACTGTCGAGAAATTGAACCAGAAGATGTTTGTGGAGAGAGTGCAGTAGGCGAGATGCGAGTAATGATGACTCGCTGTGTTGGACAGGCTTGGTCAAAGTTTTCACTTGAGCGACAGGCAGTAGTCATTAAGGGCTTTCGACAGTTGGGACTCTCTTTACCCATTAATGGCTCTAGTGATAGTGAGATTTCCATTAAGAGTCTTGACATGGCAGTATTAATGAATGCAATCCATGCCTGGAAATCTCACGGACTTCTAGCCACATGTGGTGAAAGCTCAAGTCAAAGTTCCGAGAGTGACGAAGAGATTAACCTTTGTTCTAAAAACCTATTAACTGGATTTCCTCCCGCAAGCCTCTCTAGTATTGAGTCCCTAGCAGGTAATTCCCTAAACCTCCTTTCTTGATTCACTTGAATTGTCCTTTTTGTTCTGGTTCCTCATAATTTACGAACTACTAGGGATATTGATACTAATATGAATATTAGCAAACCTGGATTCTGAGGGACTACAACAGGTATCCAGTATAGTCCCCGAAACTATAAACCCAGTATTAGGACCCAAGGCATTAAGTGCTATCATCTACGCTCAAACAGCTTGACCCCCGCGACCTCCCAGTACTCGAGGGAAAACCCCTGGTCGAAAGTGAGCTCAAGCTTCCACTTCCAAGAATACATGCTCTGGTCGGCATATGGCCCTGGCAATCCCTGTACCTACTATCCCAAAGGAAGAAAGACAGTTACGGTCACAGACTACTCAAGATTCCTTATGGCAACTTGGTCCCTCCTCCTCTAGAGCCCTACCTGACATGCCAGCAGCAACTAGTGTTAGGAGGAGTCACAAGTTGCTTCAGGCTGGAGAAACCCAGACCTTTGTAGAACGGTTTCCTGGTCTCAGTGAAACTGAGGATGAAGGCGATGATGGGATTGAGTTTGACTTTCGTTGAGGTAGAGATGAATTTTAGTTTAGTACCAGAATAGCTGCTGTGTTGGAATTGAATAAGCTTCTATGATAGTGTTACTCCATGCTAGTGAAAGGCAGAGAGCAGCAGTGTCACTTTAGGCTCAGAGGAGATTTGTCCTCTGGCTCCACACGAGGCATTTCTGATATCGAACTATAACCAAACCAGTGTAGCACCAATTTAATATACGCTAGCCTATTCTCGGGGTGGGGCTCTCGTGTGAGAAAATATGGTATGGTGATCAGAGAACCTTTCCCATGTTATGTGGCTTCCATTATCAGGGGGCTGATCTTCATTTATTTCTCTAAGCAAACCACTTAGGGGGTGTTTGGTATAGTGATGGCTGAGCGGTAAACCCACTCAAACCGCAGTTTTGAAACTACAGTTTGACTTGTTTTCCAAACTGCAGTTTGAGTGGTTTGTGTTACCAAACACTCCTCAAAAGTTTGGAAAAAATAATAATAAATTAGTAATCAATAGAGAATATTAATTTATAACAAAGTAAAAATACCAAAAATAGAAATAATAAGGAAAACAAGAAGAATTCCCAAATATACCATTGTATTATAAACTCTGGCTAGTAATTCCAGCTAATATATCCAAGCCTATTCTACTCATTCACTATTTGTAATAGTCAGGGTCCATGCGGTGTGAAGGACAGATAGTTCAAGGTATACCATAGTAGATGGGACAAGAAATAGGTACTAGTATATGGTTCGTGTAGACTAAAACTGTAACCAGGCTTAGCATTTTCAAATGATTATGGAGGATTACAGAAATTTTTAATCATCATGAAAAAACCTCTACATTATAGAGAACCTTGAGAAGAACAACGCAGAGGTTTTTTCATAATGATTAAAAATTTCTGTAATCCTCCATAATTATTTGAAAATGCTAAGCCTGGTTACGGTTTTGGTCCACACGAACCATACAAACTAGGTGTATTTGTATCAAAACTTAAGGAGGGTTAGGAACAGGGTTCCAGGATTCAGGGTCAGGGATTATAGATTTCAGTGATATAACGAAGAGACAAAGATGTAATTCCTAAGTACAGGTATAGATAGGAAAATACTAGGTAGTATAAGGAAAGTAAATCACTAAGCGGTATATGCCTTTATATGACAAAGAAAACCCCTGCACTGACAAATCTAGATATTCCTAACCTCTTCCTTATATATAGCTATAATCTTCTATCAGTTTCTATTAGATTCTATTATATAGAACCTTGACTAAGTAACCCCTACAACAGTTAAGCATCTGTTCCCACTTATGTCCCTCCTGTATGCAACCAGAAAGCCAATACTGTTATACTCTGATCAGGTTGCCATGACACTATAACAATTATACAATCAATTCGTAAGTACATATATATAGTCTTGATTTCTATTATTGAAGATACTTATTTGAATACTAGTAAATATATACTGATAATACAAATTGTAAACTCAAGAATTTAACTAATAAGATTTATTATATACTGTAAAAACTCAAATAATCGGTCAGTGTACTAGGAAGTCTATTTAAAGGTGAGTCATACTCAGGCAGGAAGATGCCAATCACCAATATCAGTTTTTAAGATTTTTCATGCTAATTAAAAATAATATTTATATTATCCTCCAGATCTTCTTTATTGTCATCCATACAAATATCTCCTAAACTTTCACTAACCCACCCAAAGATCTTATTACTATCAATCAAGGTACCCCCCTCCTCTTGTTGGCTATTTACTAATCCATGAATTAGGAAGTCAGTCTCTATCCCTTTGATAAAGAGTTCAGTATTGGCACTGCCATTGATAGGGAGTGCCGGTCCAACCACCTGAAATGCCAATTGAACAACCTCCATTTTCTCTCAACAGAATCTGGTTCACATCTCGCCAATTGGCCAAATAGCTGCTATTTGCCAGTGCCCCACCATACTTCCAGTGAGTTTCCACCCTCCAAGTAGGATTACTTCTTCCTCCTTGTCTATTTGATCCAATCTTGCATCTAACTCTTTCTAATGCTAATTAATATTATAGGTTCTAAGCTAAGAGAAGCCTTCCCATGAAGGTTAGTTCACATACCTTCAAGATATCTTTGAAGGGACTGTTGATTGATACACCTAGAGGTTGTACTAATCCAGTGCAACCTCTAGGTATTACACTTATAGTGATATAGTGGGCGCATAAAGTGTCCAATACCTCTTCGGTTTTGTGTGCAGTGAAGAGGTCAATTGCAAGCAATATAGGCTTACTTTAGAGCATGGGTATGACTTGCTCATCGAGCCACTTGACCATATTTGTTGAGTTGGCATAGGCAGTCGGGTTGAATTTGACTACAACTCGACTGTCATACCTCTTCCGCTCCTCCACAATTGTACTTTGCACTTCCTTACTATAGAAGAGTACTAATGGCTAAACTCGAGGAACCCCATCAGCATAAACTGTAAGTTGTATTGTCCCCTGTCTTTTATTCTAACCAGATATGCTGCTTGACTGAATCCAAATAGTTTTTTCACTAATTGTATTATAGATTTACCCTTCAAGATACTTGAAGGGCAAAGGGGTTTGATCTATATTGCAGATATTCTGCAATCTGTATCTCCCTACTACATCAGGTATGACTTCTAACCCAAATTCATTCTCACCTCGAAGTATTGAATTGCGCGGATTAAACTGCATCTATGTTAATATTGCATTTGAAAAATCTGCTGGTAACTTACTTGCTTTATTAGTTATAAGCTGTAAGCTAATTTGATGTGTATGCAGAAAACTTCTAAACTAGTCATTGCTGAACTTAAAAAGGCATTCTCCCTTCTTTCTATCTTTATAAACCATTTCAAAGATTTCTTTGCTAATCCAGCTAACTTGTCCTCTTCAGACTCGTCTTTCTAATGCCCTCCATTGACAAAATTCTTTGTACAACTCTTTTTCTATCTTTTTCCACTTTCTGCATGGCACTCCATCCACTGTTCGTCAGTTTCCCCTTCTTGCCTCCATATACTTTCCCTTCTCCTTATCCTTCTTCCAGCGGGTCAGATTGTTGACTAGAAATTTGAAGTGCTTGGCAACTTCAGCTCATGTAGGTTCTTGAGTCTTGGTTGGACCACAAGGTATTCGTTTTTCACACTGCCAAGTTAGAACACAAAGCTTATACCCAATTGTATAAGACCGATAGGGATTTGCTGTATTGGCTTTGGGACTTTTTTGAATATGCTTGGTAAGTGGTTTTCTTTTGGGCCCCCTCTTCTTTTTTACCCCCGCATAAAACGTGTCTGCCAGATGTGGTGGAAGTATTGCTTGCATCTTTATTCTTCCACATATCTTCTTCTCCTACTTTGCTGGCATTGTAGTATATATGTATATAAATTACGAATGACTAAAGCAGTACAGAAAGAGGGGGGTATTCGGGTACAGGATTTGTATGAGGTACTATCAAAATTATTCTATTTACTCTTCCTTTTCAGCTTCTTATACTATTAAGCCTACAGACTATCAGTATCTTGTTATCCACTCTCTGGATTGTTGCAGGTTTACTCCTGAATCTCACAGCACGGCTTAATTTCACACTATTAAATTTATATTTAAGACATTTTTCACCCCTTTTTCTACTGACTCACATTAAATCAACCTTATAGCACACTGACTAATTATTTGAGTTTTTACGGAAGCAATAAAGAAAGCTAAAAGCTTGTTAGCTATAGACTCAAATGGGTAAAAGAAGAAAACTCAAGATATTGTCGAGTTGGTATACTTACTTTTCAAGCTATTTCTGCCCTTATTTTATTACAATATGAGCTTCAACAGCTATCAATGCCGGCAATACTTAGTCAACCAAAGCATATATTAGTCCTGTCAGGCCAAGTATATACCCAAGAAATTTTTGAGTTGAATCATCAGGGTTGAATACTTGAATACTTGCATCTGCCATTAGAAACATTTTAGTATCTCTCTCAGCAGATCTGTGAGAAAGGGTTACTTAAAGATACATGGAATACTACAATTGAGCATCAACTACATATTTTTCTCTTTATTTGTACTATAGGTTCTATAAATTGTACAGCTCAGAGGAGCTTTCAGCATTCAGGTGAAACAATTAGTTATATTTTCAGAATAGCAGTAGGAGTAATAAATAGTCTCAGTACTGAATATATTCAGCCTGTCTCTGGATGGAATGCCAATCTTGTTTTAACACCCCCTGAAATAAGAAATAGTACTAAGTTTAATCCTTTCTTTAAAGAGTGTATTAGTGCAATGGATGGTTCACTTATTCCACTTATAGTTTCTGCCAATAAGACAGTAGCTAACAGGACTGGAAAGAGATTTACAGCACAAAGTGTATTTATTGCTTGCAATTTTGGTGGTACCATTATATATATATTGGGTAAATATGAAGGGTCAGCACATAACTCTTATATATTGGCAGATATATTGGATAGGGACTTTGTAGTTCCAAATGGAAAATACCACCTAGCTGATACAGAGTATAGAATATCGACTGAGTACTTAACTCCCTATTGTAGAGTACATTATCACTTGGAGGAGCAAGTTTTAGGTAACTAAGTATATGAATTTCCTTCTAGTTTGTCTTATTCATAGATAAGGTTTCTACTAATTGATCACAAGTACTAATAGTATTTATGTATCTTTTCAGAAGACCTCAGAGTATGAAAGAGCGTTTCAATCTGCATCATACATTAGTAAGAAATTGCATTGAACATTGTCATGGCCACCTGAGCAGGGTATGACTGAATGGGGTTTTTGGTTGTATAAATTAGAGCATGGGTTTGGATGGTTGCCTCATGATTGAGAAGGTTACTTAGCTGATATTCCAGATAATGGAATCTCATAGAACCTGATGAGAGATTGCAGCGGTGTATAAGAAAGGGGTTAGAGGGGTTGAGATTTGTCACTAGGGAAGTTTCCTTTGTTATATAAAGGGGAGTGCTCCTTGGTGATTTATTTTTCTTACACAACCTGGGAATTTTCTGCCAATACTAATACTTCGCAATTATACCATTATTTCTTCTTTGAATTACTGGAACCCATGAACCCTGACTCTGAATCATGAAATCCTGTCTCTAATCCCCTCAAGCCCTGATACAAACATATCTTGTTTGTATACCTGTACCTGTCACTTATCCTGCCTACTGGAGTGTACCTGGGACTATCTGTGTAACGTGTTCGGGCTAGGCCCTGGTCACGTAGCGGTACGATAGGAGCAGATGGCTTCGTGATCAACACGAAGCGAGCGCTGCTTGCTAAAGGAGGCTTCGAACGGGGTGCAATAGGAGATCAAAGAAGTAACCGTTCAACCAAGTATATTTAAGAATACTGTCTGTCGAAGTCTGCTGTTTCCATGGCGGGAATCAGCGGTCTTTAAATACAGCATATCGCTTATCTCCAGTATGAGCGATAT
>PYWC01000002.1:1135600-1170412 GCA_003182015.1 Tuber magnatum | reverse complement strand
GCTTATTTCCAGTATGAGCGATATTGCAAAACAATGTGTGTATCAACCGATAGCACATGAAACAATACAAGTATCAAAAGACACTGTGAAACCAAACATAAAACAATGTGTGTATCAACCGATAGCACATGAAACAATACAAGTATCAAACGATACTGTGAAACCAAAATAAAACCCTAGTAACCCGTACCGGTTACAATCTAGGACTACTCTAGAGACCCTGATAGTTAGCCTCTACTATCTCTGTTAGTTCTGGCCCATTTTGCTTCAAACAATATAGAGGATATAACGTGTTCACACCTAGGGTGCTAATCACGCTTTGAGTATGGTAGTAACAGGTGGCCTGCTCACTGGGCAAGAGGCGAGAGCTGTGTAGGCTAAAGGAGGCTTCGAAAGGGCATAATAGGAGATCAAAAAGTAACCGTTCAACCAAGTATATTAGAGATACTGTCAGTCGAAATCTGCTGCTTTCATTGTGGAATCAGCGGTGTTTAAATACAAGTTCTCACTCATCTCCATTATGAGCGATAATATAAACCATTCAAAGTATCGAGCGATACCTTTGAAATATAACAAGTATCAAACGATACTGTCAAAACAAAACATAAAACATTCAAGGTATCAAGGGATACCTTTGAAACATAATAAGTATCAAACGATACTATCAAATGAAATGTAAAATATTCAAAGTATCAAGTGATACCTTTGAAATATAACAAGTATCAAATCATACTATCAAATCAAACATAACCTAGTACCTGTACTGGTTACAGAGGAGGTACTTCAACTTCTCATCTATGCTCTCTCATATATCCTGTGAATAGCTTATAGTTGGGGGACCAGCCAGAGTATATATGGCGTTGTGAGTGTATCTCCAAAAGTCCTCTTTTGCTAGATTGCGCTCAATTATACAACCCTTTGCCCATGACATCCAGTACTCAAGGTAGGGCCAGAGGGGTATGATGGAAATAATATCTCCAAGTTACAGCTTCTTCAGAACAGTATACTCATGCCAAGGTTGTAGCTTAGTTATGGCAATGCCCAAAAATTCGCTGGCTTGATTTTTGGTGGTAGTCTAATGAGTGTCTTAAAGCTTAATGTAGGTTTGCAGCTCAACATAAGATTGTGGCTCAACATCAGATTGTGGCTCAATTTTGTGGCTCAACATAGGATTGTCCCTCAATGGAACCTTGTAGCACAATGGAATATCTGTGCTGAGAAGTATGCTAGTGTGAGATCTTAATAAACTTAAATTAATTCAGTTCAAGAGGGTTTTTTAAGTTACTTAAATTGAATTACAATAGTTCCAAAAACTTTGCAATCTCAATGAAGATGCCAATAAACCATAGAAGCTCAATGGAGATTTATATGAGCTTAATAAATAAAAGATATTATAGTTCAATAGAATTTTACCATTCAAATTGAGGAAACTTAAGGTATCATTAGAGTCTAATAGGTTCTATAATTTAAGAAACGATGGGTATTGAAGATGAATAGAGTCTTATGGCTAAATGACCCAGGAGACAATAGTCTAATGATATTTATAGTACTCTAAATATGTAATGGGGGCAGCCCTAGGAAGATGGATCCCAAGGTTGGGACCGCACCGAACAACTTCAAACTTATCGCCAAAAGTTCACACCAATGTAAAAGTAAAGTAAGCGGCAAAACTTAATATCGTTAAGCCTGACGCTTCACTCAATTAAGGTCTCGAGAGGATTGATTATTGGAGTAGGAGAGGTCTCGCACAGACTTTCAGGTAGTTTTATCTTATGCCAGAAACTCCCCCATCAGTTTACTCCAACTATTCGAGCAGACCCTTCTCCGCTAAGGGTGGTCCGACACGTCTCCTGGCATACCCTTCGGGCATGCATGTGTTGACACACATTGGTCGGCGTTTACCTTATGCGGTTATCGTTTCTGCAGTGCATTTCTATTTTGCCCGCCAGAGCGAAAACCTCTGGGCATTGTGGTCTTGCCAGTGGGTAGCAGTCAAGGTACCTCATGAACTAGACTATCTATGACACCCTTCCCATATGCATTGATCTCTACATGACTCTGGAAGCTACGGTGAGTGGTTTATCTATGTACTATTTACGGGTCCCAGGCTTCCGGTGTCTTCCGCAGGACACGGTAGTCGGAGGGTAATCCAATAGGCGCTACCCATGACCACTACCTCGGATCTACCTTACCTGTCGTAGGAATCATGGTTTTAGTGTCTCTGCACTTCTCTTGCAGAGCCTATAGCATTGGGGACACGTTTGGGCTTGGTTGGTGTAAAACTCTCCCAGTCGCCCCGGCACCACCCAGGACTACCTTCGGGACCCCCACGGTTAACACCTGTTAACTCCGTCACATTTGGTCCGTTTTACTCCGAACAACTTGGAGGAGGTACTCCACCTTCCACGCTATGCTCCCGCATATATCCCGCGAACAGCCTACGGTCGACCGGACGGTAGCGATGTGTACGGTGTTGCAAGCATGTCCGCAAAGATTCCCCTTTGCTAGACTGGGCACAACTACACAACCGTTTGCCCATGACGTCCGAGCCTCAAGGCGGGGCCGGAGGGGTATGATAGGAATAATGTCGCCAATTTACAGCTTCATTGAAGCTACGTAGCTCGCCCCATAGCATCCCCTGGAACCCTGGATTCCAGTATTATGCATGGATTCACGTGACAAACATTTCACTCAATTTTCCCGAACTCCGCGAGAGACTTCGTATTGAAATGTAGGGTACCTCAGGACTTTGGGCAGTGTAACCTGATCCTGAGGGTAGGGTAACCTTGTTCAGGGGACAAGATAACTTTTCCCTGTTACGCTGTCTATCCCGTCGCCGGCATTAGACATTTCTGACATGTCTCCCATTACCCGGCCTCGCTGAGCAACCGCTCCTTCAGAAGTCCCTAAGTGCGCTGACACCGCTCCTGGGTGTATCCAGGTACCTATGTCCCTGCCCAGCTAATTTTGTTTATTCTCGGAGCCTGGGCCATCGGGTCTCCGTAAGTCAAGTACTTACTTGCCTGCCGTTTCCTACAAGTTCGCCTCCTAGCTACCTGCATGGGTATAGGTTCCATCTGCCCTAGCTCATGTATGCTGGGTCATTACATCACTCCCCTCTTCTCTACGGTCTGTCCCAGACCGTTACCGTCGTCTCTTATTTCCACGACTCGATTCCCCCCAGACTCTATGGTCCCTGGGCTTCAACGGATATCTTTGGTCGAAATCCAGAATGGCCTGTACGCCTGTCCCTTCTAGCATCCCATAGGGCTCCCATGATTTCTCCTCAGCGCTGCAGCCTTCCCATGAAACCAGGTACTGGAAGAAGCACGACGGAAACTTCGCCTTTGCTCCTCCGTACCATCGCCTGTCCACAACAGCTTCAATAACGTAACTGGGCTCATTGTCTACAAGTTCCAGGGTAGGGACTTCCTTCACCCTACCTGCTGCCAGATCCTCAAGATAGGGTTCGAGCAACATGACAATGAAAACTCAGTGGATGCTCCATCTGGTGGGCTGTTGGAGTTCGTAGGCTCGGTTACCCACTTCACCTTGGACCACAAAAGGGCCAAACATCCAGTGGTCCAGCTTCTCTATCGGACGCTTTGTACGGATGTTCTTTTGATTTAACATCATGCGGTCCGCTTTCTTTGCCCACCCCGTGGTCACATCCTCCAAGGTAACATAGTTCGGTGATGGCAACCTTTTCTGCTCGTGCCATTTTTGCTGCCTTTCCTGTGCCCTTTGAATCGTCTCTCGAATCTCTTCCCAGTTTCCTTCCCATTCCTTGACCAAGAGCTTACTGCTAGGGTGTATTCCTTGAGCATCAGACATGACACCAGACCAGTTTGTTCTTGGGTTAAACCCATAGCTGATCTCGAATGGTGACAACCTGGTGGATTCTGATGTCGAAGTGTTGTACACATACTCTGCAAGGGGTAACAGCGAAACCCAGTCATCTTGTTGGTAGGAACAGTAACTACGCAAGTACTGCTCTAGTATCTGATTAACCCTCTCGGTTTGCCCATTAGTCTCAGGGTGGAATGCAGTTGAAATATTTAGTTTCACTTCCAACCAGTGCATTAGACTCACCCAGAACTTGGATGTGAATCAGCTATCTTGATGGGAGATGATTGATTCTGGGAGTCCATGAAGGCGCCAAACTTTCTTCAGGAATATCAAGGCAAGCTCCTTGATAGGTACCTTCATGGTCACGGGTATGAAATGGGCCATTTTCGAGAATCTGTCCACTATGACCCAGATCTTGGTATACCCTGCGGACTCTGGCGGCGCTACAATGAAGTCCATTGAAATCGCTGTCCACGGCCGCATAGGAACATCAATAGGTTCCAGCTGCCGGAACTTCTTATACCTGATAGACTTATTTCTTTGGCACGCATCACATGTCCACATGTAGTCGGTGATGTGCTCATCCATTTTGGGCCAATAGAAGTTAGCCCTAACACTGCTAAGGGTTTGGTATGTACCGAAGTGTCCCACGATTCAGGAGTCATGTTTTGCCTTCATGATTGTCTGCTTTAGATTCTGACCCTTGGGAACATACCACCTGTTCTTGTACAGGAGTAAGACCTGTTCCATCATGAAATGTTGGTCGACCTCTTTGTCACTGGCAGCTGTTGCCTTCAGGATCCTCAAGGATTCCTGGTCTTCAGTTATTGCTACCGGGAATTGATCTAAAAGGAAAGACTGGAGCCGAAACCCTTGGCACACCTGCAACACTCGTGGTCACAAGATGTCACATTCCTGGCTCCCAACCCACTGTCCGGGGTGAAAAAATGACTGTGGCGGAAAAGCACTCCCCCCTTCAGGGTGGTGGTCACTACGCCGCGATAAAGCATCTGCCTTCTCATTCAACCCCCCTTCTCGGTAAACCACCTTGAAGTTTAACAGTTGCAGGAACTCAGCCCAGTGGTGCTGTCTTCGGTTCAGGACCTTAGTGCTGTTGGAGTACTGTAAATTCTTATGATCCGTATAGATCACCAATTGGTCCATTACGGAGCGTAGCAAATGATCCCATTCCTTGAACGCCGCCACGTTGGCAGTCATTTCCTTGTTACGGACATCATAATTAATCTGTGCTGGGTAAAACTTCCTACTATGGTAGGCCACTAGATGCCATCTCTCATCTTTACAGAACTGGGAGAGGACGGCCCCTAATGCAAAGTCACTAGTGTCAGTTTCCAGCCGGGTTGGCCGTTCCGGGTTAAAATGTGCTAGGGTAGGTTTGGACATGAACGCTTCGTTCAAATGGTTCAAGGCCTGCTCACACCCAGGTGTCCATTCCCACTGGACATCCTTCTTTGTCAAGTCCGTCGGAGGTTTCGCTATCTTGCTGGAACCTTCTATGAACCGGCGATAGAAGTTGGCGAAGCCCACAAAGCTTTGAACGTCCACGACATACATTGGAGGTACCCAATTCCTGATTGTCTGCACCTTCTCCGCCAACATAGAGATCCGCATATCGTAGATCTTGTACCCGCAGAATTCAACCTCCTGTTGGTGGAAACTGGACTTCTTCATGCTTACACATAGTCTAGCTTTCCGAAATGTCTCCATCACACGTCTCACCAGCACGACGTGCTCTTCCATAGTTTCGGAGTAGATCAGGATGTCATCCATGTACGCGATGACTCCTTCTTCCATGAGATCTCTAAAGACCTCTTTTATCATGCTTTGGAAAGTTGCCAGGGCATTACACAACCCAAATGGCATGACCAAGTATTCATACAGTCCATATCTGCACCGGAAGGCCGTCTTCCATTCCTCACCTTCTGCCATCCTCAGAAGGTAGTAGCCGTTCTTCAAGTCCAACCTCGTGAACACAACGGCTTTCCCTAACCTATCTTGCAGTTCCTTCATCAACGGTAGAGGATACTCACTTTTCAGCGTGATTTTGTTCAGCCCTCGGTAATTTATTACCAGTCTTAAGGTACCATCTGGTTCTGGTACGGAGAGGATAGGGGCTGCTGCTGTGGAACTGGATCGCCATAGCTTTCCCATTCACAGCATGTCATTGAGATATTCCCGTAGTGCTTTAAGCTCCTTTTCCAGTTACAGATAGATAGGCCCAAAGGGAGATTGAGTTCTGGGTTGCAACTCGATAGTATAGTCATACTTCGAGTCCTCCGGTAACGCCTCTTTCCGTTCTTGACTGAAGATATCCCCATAGTCCTTATACTCGGGGAGTAGCTTAACTGTAATGTCGGCATCTTCCTCATCGGAGAATTGCACAATTCCCAATAGGTACACATTACCAGGATCTTCGGCTAGTAACTCTTCATCAGTCATGAACAGTTAGCGCCCCTACTTTGCCAGCCGGTTAGCCTTGCAGAAATCTGAGTGCCAGGTTAGTGATTCAGTCTTCCAATCTATGTTGGGGTTATGGTCTCTCAACCAAGACATAGATAGGTACCCATCCACCTTGATCTCAGACATATCTGCGACTTCAAACCGCATCTCATTGTGGTGGTCACCTATCCTCATCTCTAATGACTTGGTATAGTGTAGACCAGACCAAGGAATGTGATTACCGCTGGCGTCGCTTACTAGCACGTGTACCTTTCGTCTTACACAAGGTGCCTGAGTCTGCTTAACTCATCGGCTACTAAGGACCGGCCCAGTAGCTCCACTATCGAGTAGCCGGAGCGCTTCTGCGCTTACCTGTCTAGCTCCTATCTTTCAGTCTAACTTGACCCGCAGGTGGATAGACTGGGTATGACGAGGCAAGTTCTCACGCCTCTGGCTCTTCGCATGTCGTGGTGACTTGGTCATCTTGGCTTAGTAATTCCTTTTAGTCTCTTGCCTTTTGACACAAGAGCGGCCACAATGGGTCGGTAAACATTAAGGGATTGGGATTCGTCTTTTCTCAATAACTAAGCTGTTTACTATCACGCTAGCATCATTTCGGGTACTAAACCCTCCTCAGGGAAAGTTGAAAATAACACCATTGTTTTGATCAAGTCCAGCCTGAACCAACTCCGCTTGTACCAAAGACAACAATTTTTTCCTGAGGTGGGTAGAGGTCCGCTGTCGGACTGGTTCCAAGCGAAGCAGCCTTGCTTCTCCAATGTCGAGCATCTCTGCAAGCTGGACCTCACCCAGTCTCAACCGCAATAATGTCCTATGACTTGCCCATCCAGGTAAGGAAATCCTGAAAGAAATACGTATAACCAGGACAAAAGAAATAACCAGAAACCCACCAAAGGAGAGATAGCCCAGCCCACCATGCACGGCCTGCAACATCTACCTGCCCACACCACCTGCGTGTAGTCAGTATCAGGGTCGTTTATGTGGTGGAAGGGTACTTACCCACATCCGAAGCCACTTCCGTGACTTATGTCCATCTATCCCTCTGCGGTCTATGGCTGTGGGTTAATAAGGTTACAGCTTAAACAGAATGGGTTCTTACCTATTCTGAGCCGCCAGTATCAACCTCCATGATCTGAGGTAATGCCAGGGGGACTTCAAGTATCTTTGACGAGGAAGCCAGAGGGGGCGCTTCAATGCACTTTAGACGCCTGTCCATTCCTGTGGGCTCGGTTACCGTGGCTGACCGTTTCAACCCAGGGCCTGTTTGGATGAACTAACGACTGGGGCCATCGCGGTACACCATCCCACAAAGTGACCTGTTTGACCTCACTTGGTGCACTGGTTGTGCTTCCTCCTGCATTTGGCCAAAGCCGACGGGATTTCCTGATGCGCTATTGCATACTCAGAAATCGACGGCTTTGCCTGTTTCCCCGCGTTGAAATTAGTAGGTTTGGGAGACCTCTGGCTTGGTCTGCCCAAACCTTTTCCTTCTTCTTGAACCCGCCCGATGTCGAGGATCTATCCTTCTTCTTTGCAGCGGGTTGAGACCAGGGAGCCAGGTAGATGACGCAGCTACTGAACCGGTTGTTGTTCTCCAGCGTGTGCCCAACATTCCAGAGAAGATCAAGGTACTCATTCATGTCGGTCGGATGGGGCTCCTTAAGTGCCCACGCATTGCGAACCTCCTGTGTGATGCCTGATCGAACCTTGTCTTATACCTGTACTGGATCTTTATAGCTAAGCTTATACATATAATCAATTATCTTATCCAGGTACTCATCGATATAATGGGGCTTCATCATAAGCTCTCACCACTCGGGAAGGGATCGATATCGCCCGGCCTGGTCTCCGCTGAAAATTCATTCCAGCCATTCGCGGAACCCTTTCCATATCCGTAAGTGGTTGCTGTCTTTGACATGGAGACCAGTGCGCTTGCCGGCTTCCTTGTTAATGTGCTCATGCAACCCCAGATACCATGCCTGGGGGGAGTCTTCAAGAACGGGGATCACCAAGTTTACCTTATCCATGTCGGTTAACTTGCAATCCGTAAAGTATTAAAATTTGACCTCTACCAAGGTCAAGAAGCTCGCGAGTTCTGTAACTTTGCCCTTGAATGGAGGGATACCACTCCGCTTCTCCGGCTTCTTCTGCTGGTGTCTTGCTGTTGGCCTAGAAGCCGAACCAGTACCCGTCAGGGCTCTTGCCAAACTCTTGGCCTGGCGATCCCACCGTCGTTTCTTCTCATTGCTCCAGTCATTCTTGCGAGCACCAAGGAAGGGGGTCAAATCCCGGAAAGAATCTCCATCATCATCATCATCCAAGCTGTCATGGTCAGAGTCCCCTGGATCTCCGCCTGCTCCCACCGTACCACCCCCAGGTGGGACATTTCCATCCCCACTACCTCCGGTGTTCGCGCCTTGGAATTCTCGGGGTCTATCTTACCTATCAAACCGTTCCCCCTGGCCATCCTGGCTACTATCCTCTAGGGGGTTAGCCCCTGATGGTCCTGATGCTGGTGGTAGAACAGGGCGTCGCCCACTCTCAGGAGTTGGGTTGGACGCTGTCTGTGTTATCCGCAGAAAAGACTGCAACTCTGGACAACTGAAGGGTTGCATCAGGGGGCCAGCATGCCTCCATGACCCACAGTACCCACATGTCGGTTGTCCATCTCCTTGTTTCTGCCTCCTTCTATGTCTCACCGGGGTCTATGGTCCCTTCCTACACCCTTAGGAGTGGTAATGAATCCACCCTATCCGGGTCTCTTCCGACTTACAGCCTGATAGACAGAACTCGTCTTGGCTGTCCGAATCGCCACTTGTGATGGTGGGGAGACTGGTGGGAAGACTTGGCTTCGAGGTTGCTTTGGGGACTTCCTGTGCCCAATGAATGGAGTGAGCAGGCGTCCCAGGTCCTGGGATTGGAGTCCCTTGTGACGGAGCCATGGGTGTTCACTCCTCCTAGCGTCTTACCTGTTCGAAGAATCCAGGCGACGCTGTGCGCAGGGGTCGGAACCCTGGGGTAGCCAATATTGCTGGTGAGAATGCTGTGGCAGGGAAGGTATCTGGAGTGGGCAACGAAACTGGCGGAGGTGTGGGTCTTGGGACGGCGATGGGAGGCACGGGAGTGGCAACTGGAGGTGTTGCGGGGGGGATGTTTGGAGCCGGGGTCAGACTAGGAGTAGGCTCCCGTGTATCTGGTGCCGTGATGCCCTGCGGTTTGGACGTCCCTTTCCTGTCTTGACGTCTATCAGTTGGCCGGACTGCTGGGCTGCCCAACCTATGGTGGGCAATTGAGGGGGAGACTAACAGGGAGCCTGTAGATGCTCTTGAGAAGGAGGAGGTATAGCTGTAGCACCGACATTTCAGGCTCTCCAATATCCGCATACTGATTGGGCTCAGGTATGCCCTCCACTGGTTGTCTCTGGCTCTCATGGCCAACTCTATGCTGAAGTTCTCGGGCTTGGTATGAACGAGCAGGAGTGGGGGCGCGGCCTCTAATATCAGTACATCATTCTCAGCGTCAATACTATACCCTTCTTCAAAAGCCTTTTCCAAGGCTGCCATCCGAGCCTTCAATGCCTGCTGATCCCTCATCATCCACAGGTATGCCTCCTGCTGCATCTTCATCCATTCCACCGCTGCCATAGTGATCAGTGTTCGGAACACCGGCTGCTGCTGGGTGTTCTAGTTCTACAGTTCCAGCTGTGCTTCCTCAATCGACTTGGACAGTTCCCGGACAATGCAAGGTTCAACGAATTCATGGGAGAACTCGCTAAAGAAAACCCCGTGCGGCGCAGGAGGGAGTATGTTGTGGACAAGGGTAGGGTCTTGGAAAAATGAAAGGGGCGCTGTGCGAGGGTCTGTGATCAGGAGGTCAAGACATTCAATGGGTAACTGAATAGGAGCAGCCTCCAAGAGTGGCTGGTGGCCATCCCAGTCGATACCGTGAACATCCACAAAAACAGATGCACGAAACATGTTGGCTGTGTTCTCATCAAGGTCAAGGTCTGAATCCTAGTCGGATTCCATTCTGGTTCGAAGTTAGGTACTAGCTATTGTGCTTTCCATCCTGGGCTACTTGTTCTAGACAAGGTTACCAGTAATCACGCAAGGTCAGTGCCGAAGATTGGAAACAATTAATCAGGAGAGGAGTTAAGCAAGAAGCTTGCTTAACGATATACTGTAACGGGGGCATCCCTAGGAAGATGGATCCCAAGATTGCGACCACACCGAACAACTGTAAACTTATTACCAAAAGTTCACATCAATGTAAGAGTAAAGTAAAGGGTAAAACCCAATATCGTTAAGCCTGACACTTCACTCAATTAAGGTCTCAAGAGGATTGATTGTTGGAGTAGGAGAGTTCTCACATGTACTTTCAGGTAGTTTTATCTTATGCCAGAAACTCCACCATTGGTTTACTGCAACTATTCAAGTACACCCTTCTCTGCTAAGGGTGGTCTGACACGCCTCCTAGCATACCCTACGGGCATGCATGTGTCGACACACTCTAGTCGGCGTTCACCTTGTGTGGTTATCATTTCTGTGGTGCATTTCCATTTTGCCCGCCAGAGTGAAGACCCGTGCGCATCGCTGTCTTGCCAGTGGCTAGCAGTCAAGGCGCCTCATGAACTAGACTATCTATGACACCCTTCCTATATGCATTGATCTCTACATGACTCCGGAAGCTACCATGAGCAGTTTATCTATTTACTATTTACAGCTCCCAGGCTTCCGGTGTCTTCTACAGGACATGGTAGTCTGGGAGTGATCCAATGGGCGCTACCCATGACCACTTCCCCGGATTTATCTTACCTGTGGTAGGAATCATGCTTTTAATGTCTCTGCACTTCCCTTCCAGAGCCTATAGCGTTGGGGATACTGTCGGGCTTGGTTGGTGTAAAACTCTCCCAGTCGCCCAGGCACCACCTGGGACTACCTTCGGGACCCCAACGGTTAATACCCCTTAACTCCGCCGGTTCTGGTCCAGTTTACTTCCAACAACTTGGAGGAGGTACTCTACCTTCTACCCTATGCCCTCTTATATATTGTGCGAACAGCTTAGGGTTGACTGGACGGCAGCGACATATACGGTGTTGCCCGCATATCTGCAAAGATTCCCCTTTGCTAGACTGCGCACAACTACGCAACCGTTTGCCTATGACGTCCGATCCTCATGGCAGGGCCGGAGGGGTATAATAGGAATAATGTCTCCAATTTACAGCTTCATTGAAGCTACGTAGTTCGCCCAATAGCATTCCTCAGAACCCCGGATTCCAGTATTATGCATGGCTTCGCGTGACAAACATTGCTGTCAATTTTCCCGAACTCCATGAGAGACTTCGTATTGAAACGTAGGGTAACCCAGGACTTTGGGCAGGGTAACCCAAGCCCCAGAGCAGGGTAACCTGATCCTGAGGGTAGGGTAATCTTGTCCAGCGGACAAGATAACTTTTCCCTGTTACCCTTTCTATCCTGTCGCCGGCAATAGACATTTCTGACCTGTCTCCAGTTACCCAGCCTAGCTGAGCAACTGCGTCTTCAGAAGTCCCTAAGTACGCTTACACCGCTCCCGCATGTATCCAGGTACCTAAGTCCCTGCACAGCCAATTCTGTTCTTTCTCGGAGCCTGGGCCATCGGGTCTCCGTAAGTTAACTACTTACTTGCCTGCTGGTTCCTACCAGTTCGCCTCCTGGCTACCTGTATGGGTATAGGTTCCGTCTACCATAGCTCATAAATGCCGGGTTGTTACAAAATATATGCCATTATAGTTCAACAAAGGATCCAAATTTCATTGAAGTTTATACTTGAATAGAACCTTACACTGGGTTCAAAATTATATCGTATCAGAAAAATCTAGAAGCATATATAAGGCAGTCTTACTACTGGTAAATATTTAATATTCAAAACCAAATACCATCTACATCTCCAAGTCTACACAATATGCTATCTACAGAATCCTCCTTTACCTTAACCAGCCAGTGAGTTGAACCTTACAAGGACATTGAAGTTCATATCTAAGCTGCGTTAAGCTATCTTCAGACAATTGGGGAAGATACACCAAATCTGGCAGCAACAGCTTGTTAGTATGAAGTTCCTGAATCAGGACTTCAGTGACGTTGGTAGGGGCAACAATCGAAGCAGGATCGACCAGGATCAAAGCGAAAGCTATCTGAGGACTAAGAGTTCGCAGTTTGTCAATATCTTGAGTGCTTAGACAATATTGGTACAAGTGCACATATACAAATGGTCACAAGTTGTGCAAATGCTCTGTTAAGGAATATACATACAGGTTCAGATAAAGTATCTGTTGTCAGTGTCCACTGGTCCAGACGATTCCTCCGTTAGTATTCAGAATACTACATTCGCAAACAGTACACAATTGATACCGATCACAAGCATGCCCACCAGCCTAATACTATCCATGATTGGTTTGACAAATACCATACCGTTTGTACTACATACAATATTCAGGTCCCTTATTAGTACAATTTCGATGAAACCAGCTTTCACATTGGGATAGAACGAGACCAGTGGATCATTACTTGTGATCCAAATAGGGAATCCAATTTAGGAACTTCAACAAATTGCGAGCTCATTACAGTTTGCAAATGTATTAGTGCTATTGGAATAGTTCTACCTCAAAGGATTGTTATTCTGGGTACTATTCATCGAGAGCCATGGTATACAACAATGAAAATACCTTATAATCATTTGGTAGAAATCTTGGATACCGGCTACAGCAGTGATCTATTGACAATAAAATGGATTGCCCATTTTGAATGGTTTTCGGCCTAACAACAAGTTGGGCTTTACTGACTCTTAATCCTAGATGGGTTTGGGTCGTATCGTACCAAAGAGGTTTTAGACTACTGTGATTCCCAAAAGATCATAGTTTTCTGTCTGCCTCCGCATACTAGCTACCTTCTAAAACCATTAGGTGTTGCAGTATTTCAACCATACAAGCACTACTGTAACCGGTACAGGTACTAGGTTATGTTTCATGTCTGATTTTAGAGTATCGTTTGATACTTGTATTGTTTCATGTACTATCAGTTGATACACACTATATTTTATCTTTGGTTTCACAGTATTATTTGATACTTGTATTGTTTTGTGTGCTATCAGTTGATACACACTATGTTTTATGTTTGGTTTCACAGTATTGTTTGATACTTGTATTGTTTCATGAGCTATCAGTTGATATACACTATGTTTTATGTTTGGTTTCACAGTATTGTGAGATACTGGTATTATTTTATATGCTATCAGTTGATACACACTATGTTTTATGTTTGGTTTCACAGTATTGTTTGATACTTGTATTGTTTCGTATGCTATTAGTTGATACAAACAAGGTTTTAGAATATCACTCATACTGGAGATAAATGATATGCCATATTTAAAGACTACTGAATTCTACCATAGAAATAGCAGACTTTGACTGACAGTATTCTAAATATAGTTGGTTGAATGGGTACTTATTTGATCTCCTATTACACCTTCTCAGAGCCTCCTTTAGTAACCAGTGCTCGCTTCTTGTTAACCAAGAAGCCATCTGCCCCTATCGTACCGCGATGTGACTAGGACCTGGTCCGAAAACATTACAACCACTATGCTAAAGTGGTTGAGGCAGCTACCTGAACTGAATGTAATGGTTTTGACAAAGCAGAATTCTTAGACCAAATCCATTCTGTCAGAAAAAAACCTTCAAGCATTCAATGATTGAGTCAGCTTTCCAAGCTACTGGACTTATTCTATACAACCCTGATATTGTAATTTCCAAATTACGCAAAGCAGTTCTTCCTTCAACCATACTAGCGCTAACAACTCTATTTTCGAATGATGAAACCACAGTGCCACATACAATCCTAACTTTGAAAGCCCAAGCGGATGAACTCCAACATGATACACTAGGCATGTCTCTCATCTTCCGACATAAGTTGAAAACCTTTGTTCAAGATGGATTAGCTCAAGCACAGGCAGGAGCTCTAGTAATGGAGCATTTTGCAAATACTCAGGCTGCTGAACAGACATGAAATGCAAGATGAAGAGGACAAAACTGAAAACAATTACAAAAAAGAGGGTGTTTTGTATGCGGCTGAAGCTCGTCGAATAGCAAAAAAGAAAGAAGCTCTCAAGGTAGAAAAGGCACAAAGGCAGTTGCAAAGGGCTGTAAATGCGAAGAAACGAGCAGAGCGAGCAGAACATAAGTCTTTGCTTGATGAGATAAAGGCATGTGTCAAGAAAAGAAATGCTATCAAAGTATATAAAGGGGAAATGTCCAAACTCATAGTTTCTGGTATTAAATGACAGGCAAGGTTGTGAAAATTAAATGTAAAATAAATAATAAAATTTTTAGTATAAACTAAGTAAAGCCACAATCCTATGTTGAGCCACAAAATTGAGCCACAATCTGGTGTTGAGCCACAATCTTATGTTGAGCTGTAAAGTTATATTGAGCTATCAGGCACTCTTTAGAGTACCACAAAAATTGAGTCAATGAATTGTTGGGGGTTGCAGCGACTAAGCTGCAACCTTAACATGAGTAGCTCAACCAATAGTGTCCCAGTGCATCTCAGATTTGGGGATCATATGTAGTTTTGCATCACAAATATTTCGGTTAATTTTTTCAAAGTCTTCAAGAAACTTTGTGGTACAAGGTAGGGTAACTCAGGGTACTCGATAGGGTAACCTGATACCCAGAGCAGGGTAACCAGATTTCTTAGGTAGGGTAATCCTACCTGGGCATCAGGGTAACTTTACCCTGTTACCCTGCCTACTCCTGCAGTGGAGTTAGATGCTTCCATTCTTTCTCTGGTTACTCTGCCCAGTAGGGTAACTTGCCTACCTAAAGTCTCTAAGTATGCCGATATTGCCTATGCCAATGTACTACATATTCAATTACCCAAGTACCTAGGGTCTCACTTGTTCACAGGTGGACCCAGACTATAGGATACCTATAAGGCAAGTAATTACTTGCCTGTCTATTACTACTAGTTAACCACCTGGTGACCAGTATGGGCATAGGTTCAGGTTACCATAACTCATGTATGCTGGGTCTTTATATACCTGAGCTAGACTACTGGCCTATTCAATGAACAGTCAGGCAACCTGAACCATGATTAGAGATACAACTATGTCATCCAACTTCCTGATATCCTCTTCTAGATGGTAAACTTGCCCATACCTGATACACAGCCTGCTGACCACTAGTTACAACAACAATGCTATATTCTAATAGAAGAACTCCAGACCCTTCATTTTGAAGACTAAGGCCTTAAGGACTAGCTGTAATGGAGGCACGCCTAGGAAGATGGATCCCGAGGTTGCGACCGTACTGAACAACTTCAAACTTATCACTAAAAGTTCATACAGATGTAAGAGTAAAGCAAACAGTAAAACTTGATATCGTTCAGGCTGACGCTTCACTCAATTAAGATCTCGAGAGGATTGATTGCTGGAGTAGGAGAGTTCTTGTATAGACGTTCAAGTAGTTTTATCTTGTGCCAGAAACTCCCCAGTCAGTTTAGTCCAACTATTCGAGCACACCCTTCTCTATTAAGGGTGGTCCGACATGTCTTCTTGTACACTTTTCTGGCATGCATATGTTGACAAACTCTAGTTGGTATTTACCTTATGTAGTTATTGTTTCTGTGGCGCATTTCCATTTTGCCTGCCAGAGTGAAAGCTTTCTGGCATTGGTGCCTTGCCAGTGGCTAACCGTCAAGACACCTGAGGAACTAGACTATCTATAACACTTTTCCCATACGCATTGATCTCTACTCGACCCCTGAAGCTACTGTGGGTGGTTTATCTATCTACTATTTACGATTCTCAGGCTTCCAGTGCCTTCTGCAGGATACAGTAGTCTGGAAGTGATCCAATGAGCGCTACCTGTGACCACTACCTCAGATCCACCTTACCTGTGGTGGGAATCATGCTTTTAGTGTCTCTGCACTTCCATTATGGAGTCTATAGCAGTGGAGATATATTCGGGCTTGGTAGGTGTTAAGCTCTCCTGGTCGCCCTGTGACCACCTGGGACTACCTTCAGGACCTCCATGGTTAATGTCCGTTAACTGCATTAGTTTCAGTCTGTTCTACTCGCAACAACTTGAAGGAGGTACTCTACCTTCCATCCTATGCCGTGTTATATATCCTGTGAAGAGCTTCTGGTCGACTGGATGGCAGCGACGTATACGGTGTCCCAAGCATGGCTCCAAAGATACCTCTTTGCTAGACTGCACACAACTACACAACTGTTAGCCTGTGACGTCCGGGCCTCAAGGCAGGGCCGGAGGGGTATGATACGAATAATGTCTCCAATTTACAGCTTCTTCAGAGCTGCATAGCTTGGCCAATAACATCTCCTGAAAACCTAGATTCTAGTATTATGTGTGGCTTTATGTGACAAACATTCCAGTTATTTTTCCCAAACTCCCTGAGGGACTTCACATTGAAAGATAGAGTAACTCAGGACTTTAGACATGGTAACCTGAGCCCGATGATAGGGTAACCTTGTCTAGTGGACAAGATGACTTTACCCTGTTACCCTATCTACTCCGCCGCCGGAGATAGACACTTGTAACCTTTCTCCTGTTACTCTGCCTAGCAGAGCAACTGCCCCTTCAGAGGTTCCTAAGTATCCGGACATCGCTCCCAGATGTAGCTAAGTACATAAGTATCTTGCCAGCCAATTCTGTTCATGTCGGAGCCCGGTCTGTTGGGTCTACATGCAGTAAGTGCTTACTTGCCGGCCGGTTCCTATCAGTTTGCCTCATGGCTGTCTGTATGGGTTTAGGTTCAGGCTATCATAGCTTACATATGCTGGGTCGTTACACTACCTAGCCAGTACCAAACAAGATCCCATGCCTGCCAAGGCTACTATCATCTTGCTCTATAAGCCTTTAACAATACCCCCACAGGTCCTACCATGGGTCCTGATGGCAGCAAGAAAGCCTCTATCTCAAGCCCTAAGGATTTGCATAGTACCATAGACAAATAGCATCTCTTTACTACTCAAGTTCGTATGAAACTCTGTGGAGACAACTAACAGTTTGATGATGACCAACACTGTTTAGCATATGCTATCGATCTACTAACTGGGTCTACATTCTTGTAAGTATAATCCAATATTAATGCTGAGGGCATCAACTATGCCTATACAGGGGTCCTGTTAACTGAACTAGAGCAAGCCTTTAGGGACCTTAATAGGCTTGCGAGAGCAGAAAGGGGAATAAGAACCTGGCCCAGAAGAACCAAATATTCATAGAATACCTGGCAGATTTCCAATGCCTGGCTGTTAACACCAACTAGAATAATGTGACTAAGTGAGCCACACTTCATCATGGCCTTAGCTTTAAACCGAAAGGGACTCTGACCACTATTGCTAACTGTCCGGAAACCCTAAATGGCTATGCCAACTTGTTAAAGAAGTTAGACGACAATATTTGGGTCTATACTAGTAACAAGAAAGGTTCTTCCTCCTCTTGGCGCATTCCCATAGGTACTCAAAATCAGACATCCACTCCTGCTCCTACTACCACTACTGTTATAGGTACTATTTGCAGCTCCATGGACCTCTTCCCTGGATGCTAAACCTTGACCCACACACAGTGGAATGACAGGATAGGAAGAGGCCTCTGTTTCTATTGTGGCAGACATGGGTATATGGCAAGATAATATTCAAATAAGAGGTCTCACCATCCAAAGAGTGCCAGCATCTCCTCTTTTAAACCAGCGATGATCTCTGAAGTCACTTACTCTGAGTCTGGGCAGTTGGAAAACTAGTTGTCCCATGTACAGTACACAATACTGATATGGAACATGTTAGGTCTTTTCCTTATTTACTTATATCTAGTATATCTTCTGATCAAATGGAAAAACAGAATTGAAGATAAATAGCTGGTGATTGCTGGTGATATTATGGACAACTAAAACATAATCTGTTTCCACACTCTTATTGACTGCAGAGGAACTGGCTATGTATTTATAGATAAAGACTTTACTCATCCCTACCAGCACTCCCGGTACAAACTAAAAGGGACTGTAATGTGTTCACACCTAGGGTGCTAATCACACTCCAAGTACGATAGTAACAGGTGGCCTACTTGCTTGGCAAGAGGCGAGAGCTGTGTAGACTAAAGGAGGCTTCGAAGGGGCATAATAGGAGATCAAGCAGTAACCGTTCAACCAAGTATATGAGAGATACTGTCAGTTGAAGTCTGCTATTTCCCTCATGGAATCAGCCGCATTTAGATACAAGTTCTCAGTTATCTCCAGTATGAGCAATAACATAAAACGTTCAAAGTATCAAGCGATGCCTTTGAAACATAACAAGTATCAAATAATACTATCAAATCAAACATAAAATATTCAAAGTATCAAGCGATACCTTGGAAAAATAACAAGTATCAAACGATACTATCAATGTTACGGTTTCCAACTACTCGTATTACTCGCGACAGGTAATGACCTTTGTTAAACTTCCGAACTGTGCTGTGCTGGGTCCTAGAGCTCCTCGAGTCTCTAGGTCCTATCTTAGTATTCTTACGTAAGAATTGGTTTCTCACTAGCACTGCGAGTATTGGTCTTTATTCTGTTAACCCGATCCACGTAGCGGATAGGTTCTTGACTCTATTGTTGATCTGCCTAGGGATAGGTTTAGAGCGTAAGGTATTTGTATTTGTAAAGAGCGTAAAGTAGTAGATAGGAAATAATAGTAGATGGTTGCATGAAGAGCTAATCCATCTGTGAAAATCCAGCCTTTATATAGGCCTCTTCCTGCAACCCTAACCCAGCCCTGATCCTCAAGTGAGGTCAGGTGCGAAATCCATCACCTGACTCAAACAAGTCATGTGTGCAACATAAAACATCCCATGACCTCTAAATGACATCATGTGTGAAAACGTAAATCAAACGTAATATAAATCAAATGCGTAAACAAACCACATGACCTACTAATGAGGTCATGCGTGAAACATAAATGAGTCTGCCTTACCGGTAAGTCTTACCGGTCGGCCTAGACTCTCCCCATGACGTTAATCGTATGTCATGTGCGAAATGCAATCAAACATAACAAGTCCCATGCCCTGCTAACGAGGTCATGTGTGTAAAACCAATTTAAATATAAACGAGCCCCATGCCCTGGTAACAAGGTCATGTGCGTGAAAGAGTAACTTAACTGCATGACGTCTTAAATGATGTCATCTGTGAAACCTGTTCCTTGCTGCTGTCACCTGGCTAGCGCTCCTCTGGCCAGATCGTGATAATCAAATCACACATAAAACATTCAAAGTATCAAGCGATACCTTTGAAACATAATAAGTATCAAACGATACCATCAAATCAAAACATAAAATATAACCCAGTACCTGTACCGGTTACAGAGACTATTCGAATAGTGGTAATCGACAGAAGACTGATCAGCTCTAGCACAATTACCCATATCACTCAAATAGAACTAAAAATCAATGTCTACCTAAAAGCACTACTGGCCTTTAGCATCAACTTAAAACTAGATTGATACCTATTAACTCTTGGTATCTCTCAGTTGGAACAATACAACGTGATAATCCAGTTTGTAAGTAATACTATCAGCTTTGATTCTGACTATTGCCTAGAAAACTGCATCCTTGATGTAACAGATATTCAGGAAATGGAGGATGATATCTCCCATTTTCTCAAAGCATACACTATTTAGTGGGCCTAGGACTACAAAGCATTTATGGAACAAGAGGTCAGAGATCTTGTCCTGTCCAAATACTATGACTTCGTGCCTCGGTTCTTAGAGAAAGTACAGAATCAGCTACCTCCACACTGACTAAGCAATCATACTATCGTTCTACAACTTAGTTTTAAGCCTCATTTTAGACTAGTATACAACCTATCTTCTTCAGAGCTAGAGGCACTAAGGCTTTGACTTGATGAGAATCTAGAGAAGGATTTTATCAACTCTTCTATCTTTCTAGTAGCTTTCACTATTCTGTTTATCAAGGAGAAGGAGAGATTGTTCCGGTTTTACGTGGACTATTGTGCCCTTAATGCTGGGACTATCAAGGACAGTGGCTTATTACGTCATAAGACAGAAACCTTCATAGATATCTCTAAGGTGAAGATATTCAGCAAGCTGGACATTGGTGAAGCCTATAACTTAATATGCATAAGTAAGGGAGAAGGATAAAAAACTACTTTCAAGATGTGATATGGCCTACACAAGTTCAAGGTCATACCATTTGGCCTCATTAATACAACTGCTATCTTCTAAGACTATATCAATCAGACTTTATATCTCGGCTGAGACCACTTCTGTACTACATACCTGGATGATATTCTTACTTAGAGTGAGAATGAAGAAGAGCATGTCAAATATGTTCACTAGATCCTGAAAGCCCTTGCTGATGCAGAGATGGAAGTCAAGCCTCCGGAGTGCGAGTTCCATGTGGATCAAGTCAAGCACTTAGGATTTATTATTACTACCTTGAGGATTTGCATGAACAATGCCAAGGTAGAAAATATAATCACTTGGCCATTACCAGAATATGTGTAGAATGTTTATGCCTTCTTAGGATATGGTAACTTTTACAATTGTTTTATCTACACCTATTACTGTCTCTCCTGACCTCTTATAGCACTTACTAAGAAGGATGAGCTGCTTGTCTAGACCCTTGAATGCCAGCATGCTTTTGAGAAGCTTAAAACTGCCTTCACTACTGCCTTGATCCTGGTCCATTTCAACTTCTTCAAGGAAGTAATCATCAAAGACATCTCAGACTTTGTATCTACAGATTTTATGTCCTAATACAATGAGAAAGAAACGCTCTACCTTGTGGCCTTCTACTCTTGAAAGCATACTATAGCCAAATGGATTTATGATATCAATGACAAGAAATTTATGGTGGTAGTCTATACTTTTGAGGAATAGAGATGTTATCTTATTGGCTGTACATTCACAATTCTGACTGACTATTTCAACCTGAAACACTTTACTACTACATTTCTCTGGAACTGTAGACAAGCTTAGTAGTTGGAATTCTAGTCACAATTTGACTACAATATTGAGTACTGGCCTAGCAAGTTCAGCATACCTCATTTGGTACATTATACTCTTTTCCAGTTCCTGTCAATCTTTAGTAATATGTATATATAGACTTTGTTATGGTCTGCCTTAGGGTTAGGGACATGATAACATTGTGGTGATAGTGGACAGACTAACCAAGATGTGTCACCTAACCCTTTGTCACACCACTATTGATGCCCCAATATTGGCCAAGCTGTACTTCTATTATGTATTGAAATACTATTGTCTTCCAGCAACTATTACCTATTAGGCAGTAGCCGACTCTAAGAGGAAGTGACCCTGGACTAAGGACTGATATGTAATGAAGTAATTGCTAGGAAGGCCAACTTGAAATATCAGGAAAGAAGTAATATAAGATGTGTATTGTATAACAAATATATTGATAAGATCTCTTCTCTGTTGCCGATAATTCTGTAAAAGTATAAGAGGCACTGCGATGTTTATATTCTGCATGTGGGTGTTCGCGGGCTATCTATTATCCATTGCTCTTCTAGTGTGAACTTCCTAGACCCTGAAAACCTTTACCCCACTTGACTCTGAATTCTTCAGACAGCAGGGATGGTGTGATTACCCCTCTCCTCAGATTGGCCTCTCTATCCATAGTCACTGAAACCCTTTCACTGTAGTAAATGGTTACTGGTTCTTTCTCTGCATACAGAGTAATCAGCTCCAATGACAGAGTTATCAATGCAGCTGGGTATACTGCCCACCTGCATCAACCCACAGGAGACATGCTCCTATCTTATCGTGCTAATAGTGTTTAGGCCACATTATGCTCAGGGTTAACCTTTCATACAGTTGGCCATCATCAGGCTGTACCTTATCATATCTCTGGGTCGGGGTGAATAATCGCTTCTTAGACGTTGTCCTCTTGTTAGGATTTTTCTCTGCATTCCTCCACCAACAGACTTGAAATTCAGTCTTACTGCCTGCATAGCAGTGGCGGACTCCTATCAGAGTAGTCGATCTCCCCCCAGTTGGCATCCATCTGTTGGCACACCTGAGTAATCTTTGAATGCGTTTATCTCCACAACTAACTGACGGATTTAGTTTGTTTGACTTTGTCACAATAGCCAGGAGTCCTCTCTTAAGGACTCTGCAAAAACCCCGCAGTCGGCGACCTTCGGTGGTAGCGTAATTGAGGGGTTTATGCCTGCGTCGTATTGGTAGAAAATAACTTATTATCGAAATATGCTGATGGACCCTGGGATCGAACATGTGACCTCTTGCCAATGATCATGTGGCATGTCACTAATACTATGCTAGCTCGTCTAATGTGTAATATTCCCTCTGACTGTGGCATCCAATTCACTCAGAATTCCGGAGAATAGTATATAATCACCTGCAGATGCTTTGTAAGCTTTCGACTACCTTCCATCCCCTGATCGATGGCAAGACTGAACAAGTAAATGATATTATGGAGCAATGCCTATATATCTATGTCCACTACCAACAGGATGACTGGTCCCTTTGGCTGCACATAGTTGAGTTTGCTGCCAACAACCATGTATCTGAGTCCACTGGCCTATCACCATTCTTTGCTAAAGATAGTTGCAACCTCCACCTAGACTTTCTAGAAACACCTGCCACACCTTAACAAGCACTAGAGGCTGGGGAGTTTACTCAGCATATGAGAGAAATACATGCTACCTCTATTCTGGGATGACTTATGCTTAGGATTATCAACAGGAATATGACAATTGGGGATATCTACCAGCCTCCTACTTCATGGACGGAGATATAGTATAGCTCAACTCTAAGAATATTTGGACCTGTTAACCATTCCAGAAACTTGATAATATGTACCTTGGTATCTACCTAGTGACCACTCAGATAGGTACTAATGCCTACCACCCATATATTTCTGTTTCTATAAGGATATACAATGTCTTTCATGTTTTTCTACTAGAACTTGCTGACCACAACCCGCTTCCAGGACAGATTGTACTGCTCCCACTACTGGTAGAGGATGATAGGAAAAAGGAATAATAAGTGGAATGGATAGATGATGCTAAGATAGTTAGGGACCCACTGTGGTACCTGGTATAATGGAGAGGATATGAGGAGACCACCTGGGAACTGGTGGAGATAGTAAACTGACTATAAGCAATATATGAGTTCCATTACTGCTACCCAAATAACCAGACCCTCTTTCCTCAATTATAACCATATTTTTCAGGCAACTTTAGCACAGGAGAGGGTAGCTAGTATCACAGCTGTCTGACCAGGGTATGACCACACTGGGTTATTGGTTCTATATATGAGAGTTTGCATTTCAATGGTTGCCTTGTAGTTGGGAGGGTTGCTTAGCTGAGGTTCTGCAAAATGGAATCTCATAGAAATGAAGGAAAGATCATGGCAGTGTATGAGGAAGGGTTAGAGGTGTTGGGATTTGTCAGTGGGGGAGTTTTTTTTCTTATGTAAAGGAGTGTGTCCCTTTATAATTTACTTTCCTTATGCAACTGGGTAATTTCCTGCTAACACCTGTACTTAGGAATTACATCTTTGTTTCTTCTTTGTATTATTAGAACATATAAACTTTGACCCTGAATAGTAGAACCCTGTCTCTGATTCCCTCAAACTTTGATACAAACATATCCTGTTTATTTATCTGTATCCTTCTCTTGTCCTGACTCCTGTGGTTTGCCTTGGACTATCTACTCCTGACACTGCATGGACCCTGCCTATTACAGGGTTAATAATAGTAGTTTAGAGCTGGAAGATTCATTTAGACAAATACCCAGAACTGCTAAAGAAGGTCATGATTAGAGCAGACAGGAAGTGGGTGCTGTTCCCATCTCTTTTCATATTTGGATGTGAGCATTTTTTCTTTCTTTTTTTTCTTTCTATTTTATTTGAGGATATTAGTATTTGTAGGAGAAGTAAGATGGGAGAAAGTAGAGGAGAAGGTGGAGTAGAAAGATGGAGGAAAGATGGAGAGAAAAGGTGGAGGAAAGGTGAAGGGGGAAGGTAGGGGAAAGGTAAAGGGAAGACAATGTCATGATCTGGCGAGAGGAGCACTAACCAGGTGAGATAAGGAAGAAACAGGTTTCACGCATGACCGTATTTAGAGGTCATGGAGTTAAGTTATTCTTTCCAGCACATGACCTCATCAGCAGGCCATGGGACTCGTTTATGTTCAAATTGGTTCTACGCACATGACCTGGTTAGTAGTTTATAGGGCTTGTTTATACTAGTTTGCCCTTTGCACATGACATACAGTTGATGTCATGGGGAGAGTCTAGGCTGGCCGGTAAGGCTTACTGGCAAGGCAGACTGATTTATATTTCACGCATGACCTCATTAGCAGGTCATGTGACTCATTTATGCATTGGACTTATATTGCATTTGGTTTATGTTTTCGCACATGAAGTCGTTTAGAGGTCATGGGATGTTTTATGTTTGCGCACATGACTCGGTTGAGTCATGTGATGTTATGAATGATTTCACACCTGACCCCACTTGAGGATCGGGGAAGGGTTAGGGTTGCAGGAAGAGGTGTATGTAAAGGCCGGGTTTTCACAGATAGATTAGCTCTTCATGCAACCATCTACTGTTATTTTCTATCTACTACTTTGCACTCTTTACAATACAAAAACCTTTATACTACAAACCTTTCCACTAGACAGACTAAACATAGAGTCAAGAACCTATCCGCTAAGCAGATCCAGTTAACGGAATAAAGACCAATACCCGTGGTGCTGGTAAGAAACCGATTCTTATGTGAGAATACTAAGATAGGGCCAAGAGACTCAAAGAGCTGTTGGACACAGCACAGTGCAGTTTGGAAGAAGAAGTAGGTTGTTACCTGTCGCGAGTAACATGAGTAGTGGGAAACCATAACAGGTGATTGGTTGTATGAAGCATATTGGTTATGATATAAGAGCTAGCTGTATTGATGGATACCTGGTTGCTACCTTGGCACAACATGCTATACTTGTAACGACCCAGCATACATGAGCTATAGCAGACGGAACCTATACCCATACAGGGAGCCAGGAGGCGAACTGGTAGGAACCGGCAGGCAAGCAAGTACTGGACCTACGGAGACCCGATTGCCCGGGCTCCGGGAATGAACAGAATTGGCTGGTCAGGGACTTAGGTACCCGGATACACCTGGGAGCGGTATCAGCGTACTTAGGGATGTCTGAAGGGGCAGTTGCTCAGCTAGGCCGGGTAACTGGAGAAAGGTCAGAAACGTCTATCTCTGGCAACGGGATAGACAGGGTAAGAGGAAAAAGTTATCTTGTCCACCGGACAGGTTACACAACCCTCAGGATCAGGTTACCCTGCCCAAGGGCCTGAGTTACCCTACCTTNGATAGACAGGGTAACAGGGAAAAGTTATCTTGTCTACCGGACAGGTTACCCTACCCTCAGAATCAGGTTACCCTGCCTTGGGGCTTGGGTTACCCTGCCCAAGGGCCTGAGTTACCCTACCTTTCAATACGAAGTCCCACGGGGAGTTCGGGAAAAATGACCGGAATGTTTGTCATGCAAAGCCATGCATGATGCTGTAATCTGGGGTTCCGGGGGATGCTATTGGGCAAGCTACGTAGCTTCGAGGAAGCTGTAAATTGAAGACATTATTTCTATCATACCCCTCCGGCCCCGCCTTGAGGCCTGGACGTCATGGGCAAACGGTTGGGTAGTTGTGTGCAGTCTAGCAAAAAGGAATCTTTGGAGACATGCTTGCAACACCGTATACGTCGCTACCATCCGGTCGACCGTAGGCTGTTCGCAGGATATATCAGGAGGCATAGGGTGGAAGGTGGAGTACCTCCTCCAAGTTGTTCGCAGTAAAACGGACCAAAGGTGACGGAGTTGACGGGTGTTAACCGTGGCAGTCCCAAAGGTAGTCCCAGGTGGTGCCGGGGCAACTGGGAGAGTTTTACACCTACCAAGCCCTAATGTGTTCCCAACTCTATAGTCTCTGAAAGGGAAGTGCAGAGACACTAAAAGCATGATTCCTACCACAGGTAAGGTGGATCCGAGGTAGTGGTCATGGGTAGCGCTCATTGGATAACTCCCAGACTACCATGCCCTGCAGAAGGCACCGGAAGCCCGAGACCCGTAAATAGTAAATAGATAAACCGCTCACAGTATCCTCTGGAGTCAAGTTGAGATCAATGCATATGGGAAGGGTGTCATAGATAGTCTAGTTCATGAGGTGTCTTGACTGTTAGCCACTGGCAAGACACCGATGCGCAGAAGTTTTCACTCCGGTGGGCAAAATGGAAATGCACCGCCGAAACAATATCTACATGAGGTGAATACCGACTAGAGTGTGTCGACACATGCATGCCCAAAGTCTGTGCCAGGAGACGTGTCGGACCACCCTTAGCGGAGAAGAGTCTACTCCAATAGTTGGAGTAAACTGATAGGGGACTTTCTGGCATAAGATAAAACTACCTGAAAGTCTATGCAAGAACTCTCCTACTTCAACAATCAATCCTCTCGCGACCTTAATTGAGTGAAGCGTCAGGCTTAACGATATTAAGTTTTACTCTTTGCTTTACTCTTACATCTGTGTGAACTTTTGGGGATGAGTTTGCAGTTGTTCGGTACGGTCGCAACCTTGGGATCCATCTTCCTAGAGGTGCCCCTGTTATAGTATATCGTTAAGCGAGCTCCTCGCTTAACTCCTCTCCTGATTAATTGTTTGCGACCTTCGGCACTGACCTTGCGTGAATACTGGTAACCTTGTCTAGAACAAGCAGCCCCAGGTGGAAAGCGCAATGGCTAGTACCAAACTTCGAGCTAGAATGAAATCCAACTCGGATTCAGACCTTGACCTAGACAAGACCTCCGCCAACACATTTCGCCCCCCGGGTTTCATGGATATCCGCGGTATTGAATAGGATGGTCACCAATTGCTCCCGGAGTTCGTCCCTATTCAGTTACCCGATGAATGTGTTGATCTTATGATTACAGACCCTCTCGCTGCAGCCCTTTCGTTGTCCCCAGACACTGCCCTCGTCCACAACATGGTCCCTCCCCCGCTCCAAGTAGTACCATTTAGCGAGTTCTCCCGCGAGTTCATGGAACCTTATATCGTCCGGGAGGTATCCAGGTCGATTGTGGATGCGAAGCGGGAACTAAAGAACTGGCATGCCTAGCAGCAGCAGGTGTTCTGTAAACAAATTACTGCGGCAGCGGTGGAATGCATGAAAGTACAGCAAGAGGCATACCTGCGAATGTTGAGAGACCCGAAGGTATTGAAGGATCATATGGCAGCGCTGGAAAGGGCCTTCACAGGGGGTTATAGCATTCATGCTGAGAATGACGTACTGATGTTAGAGGCGGCGCCCGCACTCCCACTCGTCCACACGAAGCCGGAGAACCTCTGGATGGAACTGGCTATGAGAGCCCAGGATGAACAGTGGAGGGCATACCTAAGCCCCGTGGGAATACGGATGTTGGAAAGCCTCAAGGGTGAAGGCTACAGCTATACCTCGTCCTTCACAAGAGCATCAGCAGGCTCTCTGTCTGTCGCTGCCTCGATCGCCCGTAGTCGTTCAGGAAGTCCGGCGCTCGGACCAACCGATGGGCGCTGGGTTAAGAAAAGGACATCGAAGCCAAAGGGTATCACGGCACCAGATACACCTGACGCTACTCCTCCGCCAACCCCTGCTCCCATTAACCCTCCTGCAATACTGTCTGTTGCAACTCCCGTACCTCACATCGCTGCCCCACGACCCACACCATTACCTGTCTCGTTGCCCACTCCTGATACCTTTCCTGCTACAGCCTTTCCGCCAGCAGTATCGGCTACGCCAGGGTTCCAACCACTGCGTGCGGCATTACCAGGATTTTTCAAACAGGTAAGGCGCCAGGAAGAGCAAGTACCCATGGGTCCATCACGGGGGACTCCGATCCCTGGACCTGGGATACCTGCTCACTCCGTTCCTTGGGCACCCATGATTCCCTCTGCCCCTTCGAAACCAACTCCTCCTTCTGTGCTCCCCACAATCACGAGTGGCGAGTCAGACAGCCAGGACGAGTTTTGCCTGTTGGGCTGCAAATCGGAAGAAACTTGTATGGGCCGGATTCATTACAACACATATGGGTACAGGAAGGAACAACGGACCCCCATAAGGCATCAAAGAAGGCACAAGGAAGGAGATGGACGGCTAACATGTGGGTATTGTGGCTCATGTAGGCACGTTGGCCCCTCGATGCAAGCCCTGGGCTGCCCAGAGCTACAGGCATTTCTGCGGATAACTCAGGTGGCGCCTAACCCAACTCCTGAGAGTGGGCGACACCCTGTTCCACCATGGGCATCAGTACCATCAGGGGCTAACCCCCCAGAGGATGGGAATCAGGATGGCCAGGAGGAACGATTTGATGGGTATGATAGACCACGGGAGACACCGGGCGGAAACGCGGGAGATGGTGGAGATGGAAATATGCCACCCGGAGGTGATGCAACCGGAGCGGGGGCAGGTCCAGGTGACTCCGACCACGACAGTTCGGATGATGATGATGCCGATTCTCTCCCTGATTTGACCCTCTTCCTCGGTGCTCACAAGGATGGTTGGAGTGATGAGAAGAAACGACGGTGGGACCGCCATGCTAAGAAGCTACAACGGGAATTCCAGGGCAGATCGACCTCACGGCCATCCTCCAGGCAGCGGCAGAAGCAGCCAGAGAAGCTGAGTGGTATTCTGGCATTCAAGGGAAAGGTTACCGAACTTGCAAGCTTTCTAACGTTAGTGGAGGTCAAGTTCGAATACTTTGCGGGGTGCAGGTTGACCAATATGGACAAGGTAAACCTGGTGATCCCCCTCTTAGAAGATACTGCCCAAACATGGTATCTCGGGCTACACTCACACATCAACAAAGAGGCAGCCAAGCATGCTGGTGTTCCTGTTAACAACAGTAACCCGTTGAGAACGTGGAAAGGATTCCGTGGATGACTGGAACGAAGTTTCGGCGGTGACCAAGCAGAACGAGAGCAATCACTTCTCGAGTGGTGAGACCTGGTGATGAAGCCACATCACATTGATGAGTGCCTGGACAAGATAATTGACTACATGAATAAGCTTAGCTATAGAGATCCAGTACGGGTATGAGACAAGGTACAGTCGGGTATTACCCGGGAAGTTCGGAATGCGTGGGCGCTCAAGGAGCCCCATCCAACCGACTTGAACGACTACCTTGATCTTCTGCGGAAAGTTGGACACATGCTGGAAGACAATACCGGGTTCAGTAACAGGGTTATCCATCCTGTCCAATGGTCTCAGCCAACGGAACGAAAGGACAATAGGTCATCGACTTCCAGGAGGTTTAAGAGGCAGGAAAAAGGTTCGGGCAGACCAAACCAGAGGTTTGCCAAACCTACTAATTTCAATGCGGGGAAACAGGCAAAGCCGGCGACTTCTGAGTTTGCAATAGCGTATAAGGAAATCGCATCGACTTTGACCAAACGTCGGAGAAAGCACCACCAGTGCACCAAGTGTAGACAAAGTGGTCACTTCTGGAGGAAGTGTACCATCACGTCCCCAGTCGTTAGTTCATCCAAACAGGCTCATGGGTTGAAACGGTCAGCCCAGTAAGTGAGCCCACAGGGACAGACAAGCGGCTGAAGCGCATTGAAGCACCACCTCCGGCTTCCTCGTCAAAGATACTAGAAGTCTGCCAGGCACCACCTCAGATCATGGAGGTTGATACGGACGGATCTGAATAGGTAAGAACCCATTCTGTTTAAGGTGTAACCTTATTAACCCATAGCTATAGACCCCTGAGGGATAGATATATATAAGCCTCGGAAGTGGCTTCGGAGATGGGTAAGTACCCTTCTACCGCATAGACGACCCTGATACTGACTACACCCAGGTGGTATGGGCAGGTAGATGTTGCAGGCCATGCGCAGTGGACTGGGCTATCTCTCCATTGTTGGGTTTCTGGTTATTTCCTTTGTTCTAGTTATACCTATTTCTCTCAGGATTTCCTTAGCTGAATGGACAAGTCATAGAAGATTATTTCGGTTGAGGCTGGGTAAGGTCATGCTCGAGGAGACGCTGGACATTGGGGAAGCAAGGCTGCTTCACTTGGAACCGCTCCGACAGTGGACTTCTACCCACCGCGGGGAAAAAAATGTGTTATGTTTAGTATAAGTGGAATTGGTTCAGGCTGGACTTGATCAAATCAATGAGGCTATTTCCAAGTTTACCTGAGGAGGGTTCAGTACCCGAAATCATCCTGGCATGATAGTAAACATCCTAGCTGTTGATAAAAGGACTAATCCCAATCCCTTAACGTTTACCGACCCATTGTGGCCCCTCCTGTGTCAAAAGGCAAGAGACTAAAGAGAATTACTAAATCATGATAACTATGTCACCAAGACAAGCGAAGAGGCAGAAGTGTGACAACTGGCCTCGTCATACTAAGTCTATCCACCTGAGGGTTAAGTTAGACTGGAAGATAGGAGCTAGACAGATTAGCGTGGAAGCGCTCCTGCAGCTCGATAGTGGAGCTACTGGGCTAGTGCTTAGTAGCCGATGGGTTAAGCAGACATAGGCACCATGTGTACGACAAAAGGTACACGTGCCGATAAGCGACGCTAGCGGTAATCACATTCCTGGGTTAGGTCTACACTATACCAAGTCGTTAGAGATGCGGATAGGTGACTATCACAATGAGATGCGCTTTCAAGTCGCAGATATGCCCGACACCAAGGTGGATGGGTACCTACCTATGTCTTGGTTGAAAGACCATAACCGTGACATACATTCGAAGACCGGATCACTAACCTGGCGCTCAGATTTCTGCAAGGCTAACTGCCTGGCAGCGCAGGGGCGGTTAGTGTTCATGACTGGTGAAGAGTTACTAGCCGAAGACCCCAGTAATGTGTACCTATTGGGAATTGTGCAATTCTCTGATGAGGAAGGTGCCGACATTACAGTTAAGCTACTCCCAGAGTATAAGGACTATGGAGATATCTGCATTCAAGAGCGGATTGAGGCGCTACCGTAGAACTCGAAGTATGACCATACGATTGAGTTGCAACCTGGAAATCAACCTACCTTTGGGCCTATCTATCTGTTATCAGAAAACGAGCTTAAGGCACTCCGGGAATATCTCAATGACATGCTGCGAATGGGAATGCTACGGCGATCCAGTTCCTCAGCAGCAGCCCCTATCCTCTTCGTGCCAAAACCAAATGGTACATTAAGACTGGTAATAGATTACCGAGGGCTGAACAAAATCACGGTGAAGAGCAAGTATCCTCTACCGTTGTTGAACGAACTGCGAGATAGGTTAAGAAAAGCCATTGTGTTCACCAAGTTGGACTTAAAGAACGGCTACTACCTTCTGAGGATGGCGGAAGGGGAGGAATGGAAGACGGCCTTCCGGTGCAGATATGGACTGTATGAATACACGGTCATGCCGTTTGGGTTGCGTAATGCCCCGGCAACTTTCCAAAGAATGATAAATGATGTCTTTCGGGATCTCATGGATGAAGGAGCTACCGCATACATGGATGACATCCTGATCTACTGCGAAACTATGGAAGAGCATGTCGCAATGGTGAGACGTGTGATGGAGAAATTGCGGAAAGCTAGACTATGTGTAAGCATGAAGAAGTCCAGTTTCCACCAACGGGAGGTTGAATTCCATGGATACAAGATCTCCGATATGGGGATCTCTATATTGTCAGAGAAGCTGCAGACAATTAGGGATTGGGCACCTCCGACATGCGTCATCGACATTTAAAGCTTTATGGGCTATGCCAACTTCTATCGTAGGTTCATAGAAGGGTTCAGCAAGATAGCGAAACCCCTGATGGACCTGACAAAGAAGGATGTCCGATGGGAATGAACACTGGCGTGTGAGCAGGCCTTCAACCATTTGAAGGAAGCATTCACGTCCAAACCCATCCTAGCACATTTTAACCCTGAATGGCCAACCAGGCTGGAAACCGATGCTAGTGACTTTGCTTCAGGAGCCGTTCTCTCCCAGTTCTGTGAAGATGAGAGATAGCGGCCAGTGGCCTACCATAGTAGGAAGTTTCACCCAGCGGAGATTAATTATGATGTCCATGACAAGGAAATGACAGCCATCGTGGCGGCATTCAAGGAATGGGATCATTTGCTACGCTCAGTAACTCACCAGTTGGTGATCTATATGGGTCATAAGAATTTGGAGTACTTCAATAGTACCAAGGTCCTTAACCAAAGGCAGCACTGCTGGGCTGAGTTCCTGCAACCGTTTAACTACAAGGTGGTTTACCGAGAAGGACAGTGGACTGAGAAGGCAGATGCTTTGTCGCGGCGTAGGGACTACCGCCTGGAAGGGGGAAGTGATTTTCCGCCACAGTCGTTTTTTCGCCTCGGACAGTCAGTTGGGAGCCAGGAACGGCACATCTTGTGACCACAAGTGTTGCAGGTGTGCCAAGGATTTCGGCCCCAGTCTTCCTTTTTGGATCAACTACGTGTCACGATAACCGAAGGCCAGGGGTACTTATGAATCCGGAAGGTGACAGCTGCTGCTGACAAAGAGGTTGAGCGACATTTCACGACGGAAAAGGGCTTACTCCTGTACAAGAACAGGTAGTATGTTCCCTAGGGTCAGAATCTGAAGCAGACCATCATGAAGGCAAAACATGACTCCCGAATCGTGGGACACTTCGGGACTTACAAGACTATTGGCAGGGTTAGGGCTCACTTCTCTGGGCCTAAGATGGATAAGCACATCACTGACTATGTTTGGACATGTGATGCGTGCCAAAGAAATAAATCCATGAGGCATAAGAGGTTCTGGCTGCTGGAACCTATTGATGTTCCTATGCGGCCGTGGACAGCGATTTCAATGGATTTCATTGTGGCGCTGCCAGAGTCCGAAGGGTATACCAAGATCTGGGTCATAGTGGACAGATTATCGGAAATGGCCCATTTCATACCCCTGACCACCAAGGCCTATCAAGGAGCTTGCCTTAATATTCCTGAAAGAAGTTTAGTGCCTTCATGGACTCCCAGAGTCAATCATCTCCGAGCGAGATAGCCGGTTCACATCCAAGTTCTGGATGAGTCTAATGCACTTGTTGTATGTGAAACCAAACGTTTCGACTGCATTCTACCCTGCGACTGATGGGCAGACCGAGAGGGTTAACCAGACACTGGAGCAGTACTTGGGCAGTTACTGTTCCTACCAGCAAGATGATTGGGTTTCCCGGTTACCCCCTGTGGAGGAATGCGTACAACACCTCAACATCAGAATCCACCAAGTTGTCATCTTTTGAGATCAACTATGGGTTTAACCCAAGGACAAACTGGTCAGCTATCGTGTCTGATAACCAAGTAATACACCCTAGTGGTGAGCTCTTGGTTAAGGAATGGGAATGACCCTGGGCAGAGATTCGAGAAACAATCCAGCAGGCACAGGCAAGGCAACGAAAATGGCATGACCAGAAAAGGTTGCCATCACCGAACTGCATTACTCGGGAGGAGGTGGCTGCGGGGTGGGCAAAGAAAGCGGACCGTGTGATGTTGAACTGAAAAAACATCCGCACGAAGTGTCTAATGGAGAAGCGGGACCACCGGATGTTTGGGCCTTTCGTGGTCAAACGTCGGGTGGGTAACGGGGCCTATGAACTCCAACTGCCCACCAGATTGAGCATCTACCTCGCTTTCAATGTCACGTTGCTCAAACCCTATCATGAGGATCCAGAAGCAGGTAGGGTAAAGGAAGCCCCTACCGCAGAACTTGTAGACAAGGAGCCCAGTTATGTCATCGAAGCTGTTGTGCACAGCCGATGGTACGGAGGAGTGAAGGCGAAGTTTCTGTCGCGCTTCGTCCAGTACCTAGTTTCATGGAAGGCTATGGGGCTGAGGAGAACTCATGGGAGCCCGATGACATGCTAGAAGGGACAGGCTTACAGGCCATGCGGGATTTCCACCAAAGATGTCCGTTCAAGCCCATGGATGACAGGGTCTTGGGGGAATCGACTCGTGGAAATAAGAGGCGACGCAAACAGTCCGGGACGAACCGTAGAGAAGAGGGGAGTGATGTGACGACCCAGCATATATGAGCTATAGCAGATGGAACCTATACCCATACAGGGAGCCAGGAGGCGAACTGGTAGGAACCGGCAGGCAAGCCAGTACTTAACCTGCAGGGACCCAATGGCCGGGGCTCCGCGAATGAAGAGAATTGGCTGGTCCGGGACTTAGGTACCTGGATACACCGGGGAGCGGTGTCAGCGTACTTAGGGACGTCTGAAAGGGCAGTTGCTCAGCTAGGCCAGGTAACTGAAGAAAGGTCAGAAGCGTCTATCTCCGGCAACGGGATAGACAGGGTAACAGGGAAAAGTTATCTTGTCCACCGGACAGGTTACCCTACCCTCAGGATCAGGTTACCCTGCCTTGGGGCTTGGGTTACCCTGCCCAAGGGCCTGAGT
>PYWC01000002.1:1106576-1126661 GCA_003182015.1 Tuber magnatum | reverse complement strand
GGGGGGGCAGTTCCGGAGCTCTGGGTTCTGGTAAGAAGCGTAGGTGGTTATCGTGCGGTGTGGCTTGATGGAACTGACCACCGTACTTTACTTTGGGGGGGAGGGAATCGGTGATCGGGCGTTTCAGCGGGCTAGGGGAGGTCGGAGGAATATCTGCGGTGAGATTTTGATGGTTTGCGGATGAGGTTCCCGCGTGGGGGTTGAAGTCGGTTGCATAAACCGCGGGCTTGATTGCGTCTTCTGTGCCATTGGCCGGGCTCTTGTGTGCTGTTCTTGGAGGCAGCACTCCGGTGAAGCACTAGGGGCGAGTGCGTGCGGCGAGGGAAAAGGTTAATCTAAAGAATGTTCAGCCCTGTCCGGATGATTTCCCCGTCGGTATTGGTGGGGGATTCCAAAAGCTACTGCTCCACTACCGGTGGTGCACTCTGCGCACTTTGTCAGCGCAACTCCCAGCGAATAAGACAAACCTCGCTCCACCGATACCCCCCCCGTCTTAATATTGTATCTCACGCACTTCCGGGATCTCCACTCCCTCTCGTCTCGCAAGTCTAGCTATTCCGTCTATCTGGCAATGATCCGTGACCGAGTGATCCTCTGTGATTGTGTATAAAAAAACTATACACTACCGGGTCCCGCGGGACCGGAACGGGTGAGCCAGCGCTCGGAGGAAACCGCAGGAGGAGCTATAAGGGAAGAACTCTGTTTGATAGGGAAAGCCGGCAGCGGAATAAAGCCCCCAAGGTAAGTGCCCAGAGCGAACAATTGGCCTTGCTTGGTTGCGTTGGGGTCCTACGCTCGAAAGTGTAAAAAGACCACGCCCTTAAAGTGGGTTGGAAACTCTTGGTGTTTGAGACAGAGAAGGCGGGAAAGTGCACAATACCCCGATTAAGTACACATTCCAAATTAACTCGAAGCTTGCCACGTAAACAGCACACGAACCACCCTGATATCAGACCGCTGGTGGGGGAAGGAGGGGCAGTTGTCAATACTTGAATGCAAGGGGGATTCCGGCAAGGCGGTTAGAATTCCCGCTCTAAGGTGCGGGAGGAAAAGCGCAGGAAGCCCTACCCTTAGCTAAGGTGAAGAGGAAAGGAAAGTGCTCACCGGCTTACGGTATTGGGAGACCAGGACAGGTGGGTTTCAATAGGAATTGAACAACTTTCTCTTTTATCCGAGCACTTGCGGTAGTTTGAAAAGGAACTAAGCCTGAGCATATAATCCTTACTTGATTTCTGCCACGGTGACATTACCAAAGCACACCCTCTCATCAATTAGAGTAGTATGGTCGAGTGATAGATAGACGGAGCCCACTTTTTCTTTTACGAGAGGTCCATTCCGAAGACGTACCCTAGGCCCATACCGCGGATTGTATTAAAATCATGCTCGGTTCTACGGACTGCAGACGGCCTCCCGAGGAATACCCCACTTTTGGTGATTCTGGGATACAGCTCCCCGTAGGTATGGTACTCTCTCAAATCTTCCTACAACTCCACAAGGGCAACGGACTTCTTGCCGAGCATCTGGATGTAGATGCTGTGTGAAGCTTATTCACACCAGAAACCGATGATGCTGGTAATACCAGGCTGAAAAGCCGAGCAAGCATGTAAGGGGAGCACGTCCAAGCAGCCCATCCCACCATTGAATCGAATGCTTCGAATCTTCGGTGCCGGGGGGGGAGGGAGGTATGGAATTTTGAAAGTCACATGACCCGGGGTTTTCATTGACCATCTCAAGAGACTGATGCGGAGGGTGTCTGTTCCATACAAGCCGCTCCACAGCGTAATACCGGCGATTAAAGGCATTATGCACTGCACGTAAGCCTACCTGCCTATCTTATCTCCCACATCCCCGCCCCGCCCTCCCAAAAAAGCTGCATGGTCCAAGCGTGTGGAAAGGGCGAAAAGTGAGAGCCTACAACCACTGCACCGCAATTTCTTCCAATCCACCATGCTTGCCCTTCCTGGGCTTCCAGTTTCACATGGGCGGAAACATGGACAACGAGACCGGATCAACCAAACAAATCACCATAGACCTGTACGCAACCACACCACACAATCAGGAGCCCCAGCTGGGTGATGTTATGCGATGACAACGATCCTCCACATGCACCAGCCCTACCTCCAACAGCAACCGGGGAAACCTGAGCACTTTTTGCCAGGAGGCCTGTGGAGGCGGGGCGTATTGTATCGTAGTTTTTCGCATCCCCCCAACAGATGCCTCCACATGCGTCCCGAGTGATACCCAGGACCGGGGGCAGGGGGGTCCTTCACGGGTCAATCGCCCAGTCAATCGTCGCCGGGTCGGCATGCACATTCACGTGCTTTAGCCCACTTGCAAATCCGCAAAGCTTATTTCAGCGCTGCGCACACCTTCCCCTATAGTTATTTCCGCCCCGCCAGTGGTGCATATGCGCCGGGGAAGCGGGCGGGGGGACCTCGCCTTTGGAAACGGACGTCTATCGGACAATAGAGTGTTCGCGTGGGGAGACCTAGGTGGTTTTAACGCATGCTAATGCAAGGCTTGGCGACCTAATTCTCTGCTCCCACCTGGCCCGGGTGTAAAATACCGCGAAATCGGACCTGGAATGGAGGGCCCTAAATGCGCACTTCGGCTGTGCTTTTATGCCCTTATTGGGGTATGATCTGGCATCTGTTCTCCATGAGCGCAATCCCAACAGGAGCAGTTTCAGGATAACGCATCATATCTGACGGCATAGCGAAAAATACGAAACAACGAAAAATTCGGCGAGCGGGACCCCAAATATTCGATAAAATAGCCCCGGGGAATGACGGACTACGGTATAAGCACTTGGGAGGGCCGTGTTTGAGAAACCCAACATTTGGTGAGGGTTTGATAGGCTCTCGGTGTATACAGCAACCCCTTGCAACAACCATTGGGGAGGTTCGAAGTTCTCGGCACGCGGAAGGTATAGGTGTTCCGGTAGAGCTATAGTTTTAGGAAAATACGGTATACAGCAAACCTCCTTACCAGGAGGGATGCAGTTTACTAGGTAGACAACAGAGCTACGGTCATTTTATTTATTGTCCCTTTTCAAACTAACTTATAGTGCACTTAGTCCATCCCATTTGCTAAAAAAAGAAGAAAAAAGAGGAACATGGCAGTCTTATAAAATACAATATTGGGAACCAAATAGGGGGAGATAATCAGTCAATTTCACTACTCAGGTATTTTTACAATGCCATGCATATTTGATCAAGCTCAGATAGTGAAACACCTTGTCATCATAATAGTAGTAAAGGAATTGGCCAAGATACTAGTAATAGCTGGTGAAAAAGAGTAAAGTAAGGGGAGTGGAAGTAGTAGTAGCAGTAGCAGGAATAAAATTGACTAAGTTGTACAATAGATGGTAATGTGATACTTCTTGTATAAGAGAGAAATATTTTCCTAATCAAGGACAATTATTAATCTCTATACCGAGTATTGAGATATTATTTTTCAAAGACTTTTGTCAATATATATATATAGATTGTATTAGACGGAATTTTCTTGTGGTTAAAGTTTAAGATTATTATATATTTTGTAGCAATTTTTACAATACTCAAATGCAATTGGTATATTCGCAAAAATATTTGCTTGCATCCTGTGTGTCCTGTGTGTCAGATGCACAGGATGTACAGGATGCAAACTGTTGACAAAGATGTAGTATCAATTCCTCATTGTGTTCAATCATTTTTCTATGTGTTTGTCCATATCTGGAGGTCCTGATGATATCCCTCTCCACTCACTCTGAATTAAGACCTCCAGTTTCCTCACTTTTATGTGTCCTGACAATCTCTTCTATTTCTACACTAGTGTAACAATTCATACTAGTTAGCACTTCTCTCACATGAGCCATAATACCTTAGCCATGAATGTTCGAGACTAGACTTCTTTCTCCAAGTCGGATAGCAAAGCACTGCACGCTCGCATCTGATGACTCACTCTCTAGAGGGTATACACAATGTAGTCACTTATGTAACGTGTTCGGGCTAGGCCCTAGTCACGTATCGGTACGATAGGAGCAGATGGCTTCGTGGTCAACACGAAGCGAGTGCTGCTTGCTAAAGGAGGCTTCGAACGGGGTGTAATAGGAGATCAAAGAAGTAACCATTCAACCAAGTATATTTTAAGAATACTATCGGTCGAAGTCTGCTGTTTCCATCGCGGGAATCAGCGGTCTTTAAATACAGCATATCGCTTATTTCCAGTATGAGCGATATTGCAAAACAATGTGTGTATCAACTGATAGCACACGAAACAATACAAGTATCAAACGATACTGTGAAACCAAACATAAAACAATGTGTGTATCAACCGATAGCACACGAAACAATACAAGTATCAAACGATACTGTGAAACCAAACATAAAACAATGTGTGTATCAACCGATAGCACACGAAACAATACAAGTATCAAACGATACTGTGAAACCAAACATAAAACAATGTGTGTATCAACCGATAGCACACGAAACAATACAAGTATCAAACGATACTGTGAAACCAAACATAAAACAATGTGTGTATCAACCGATAGCACACGAAACAATACAAGTATCAAACGATACTGTGAAACCAAACATAAAACAATGTGTGTATCAACCGATAGCACACGAAACAATACAAGTATCAAACGATACTGTGAAACCAAACATAAAACAATGTGTGTATCAACCGATAGCACACGAAACAATACAAGTATCAAACGATACTGTGAAACCAAACATAAAACAATGTGTGTATCAACCGATAGCACACGAAACAATACAAGTATCAAACGATACTGTGAAACCAAACATAAAACAATGTGTGTATCAACCGATAGCACACGAAACAATACAAGTATCAAACGATACTGTGAAACCAAACATAAAACAATGTGTGTATCAACCGATAGCACACGAAACAATACAAGTATCAAACGATACTGTGAAACCAAACATAAAACAATGTGTGTATCAACCGATAGCACACGAAACAATACAAGTATCAAACGATACTGTGAAACCAAACATAAAACAATGTGTGTATCAACCGATAGCACACGAAACAATACAAGTATCAAACGATACTGTGAAACCAAACATAAAACAATGTGTGTATCAACCGATAGCACACGAAACAATACAAGTATCAAACGATACTGTGAAACCAAACATAAAACAATGTGTGTATCAACCGATAGCACACGAAACAATACAAGTATCAAACGATACTGTGAAACCAAACATAAAACAATGTGTGTATCAACCGATAGCACACGAAACAATACAAGTATCAAACGATACTGTGAAACCAAACATAAAACAATGTGTGTATCAACCGATAGCACACGAAACAATACAAGTATCAAACGATACTGTGAAACCAAACATAAAACAATGTGTGTATCAACCGATAGCACACGAAACAATACAAGTATCAAACGATACTGTGAAACCAAACATAAAACAATGTGTGTATCAACCGATAGCACACGAAACAATACAAGTATCAAACGATACTGTGAAACCAAACATAAAACAATGTGTGTATCAACCGATAGCACACGAAACAATACAAGTATCAAACGATACTGTGAAACCAAACATAAAACAATGTGTGTATCAACCGATAGCACACGAAACAATACAAGTATCAAACGATACTGTGAAACCAAACATAAAACAATGTGTGTATCAACCGATAGCACACGAAACAATACAAGTATCAAACGATACTGTGAAACCAAACATAAAACAATGTGTGTATCAACCGATAGCACACGAAACAATACAAGTATCAAACGATACTGTGAAACCAAACATAAAACAATGTGTGTATCAACCGATAGCACACGAAACAATACAAGTATCAAACGATACTGTGAAACCAAACATAAAACAATGTGTGTATCAACCGATAGCACACGAAACAATACAAGTATCAAACGATACTGTGAAACCAAACATAAAACAATGTGTGTATCAACCGATAGCACACGAAACAATACAAGTATCAAACGATACTGTGAAACCAAACATAAAACAATGTGTGTATCAACCGATAGCACACGAAACAATACAAGTATCAAACGATACTGTGAAACCAAACATAAAACAATGTGTGTATCAACCGATAGCACACGAAACAATACAAGTATCAAACGATACTGTGAAACCAAACATAAAACAATGTGTGTATCAACCGATAGCACACGAAACAATACAAGTATCAAACGATACTGTGAAACCAAACATAAAACAATGTGTGTATCAACCGATAGCACACGAAACAATACAAGTATCAAACGATACTGTGAAACCAAACATAAAACAATGTGTGTATCAACCGATAGCACACGAAACAATACAAGTATCAAACGATACTGTGAAACCAAACATAAAACAATGTGTGTATCAACCGATAGCACACGAAACAATACAAGTATCAAACGATACTGTGAAACCAAACATAAAACAATGTGTGTATCAACCGATAGCACACGAAACAATACAAGTATCAAACGATACTGTGAAACCAAACATAAAACAATGTGTGTATCAACCGATAGCACACGAAACAATACAAGTATCAAACGATACTGTGAAACCAAACATAAAACAATGTGTGTATCAACCGATAGCACACGAAACAATACAAGTATCAAACGATACTGTGAAACCAAACATAAAACAATGTGTGTATCAACCGATAGCACACGAAACAATACAAGTATCAAACGATACTGTGAAACCAAACATAAAACAATGTGTGTATCAACCGATAGCACACGAAACAATACAAGTATCAAACGATACTGTGAAACCAAACATAAAACAATGTGTGTATCAACCGATAGCACACGAAACAATACAAGTATCAAACGATACTGTGAAACCAAACATAAAACAATGTGTGTATCAACCGATAGCACACGAAACAATACAAGTATCAAACGATACTGTGAAACCAAACATAAAACAATGTGTGTATCAACCGATAGCACACGAAACAATACAAGTATCAAACGATACTGTGAAACCAAACATAAAACAATGTGTGTATCAACCGATAGCACACGAAACAATACAAGTATCAAACGATACTGTGAAACCAAACATAAAACAATGTGTGTATCAACCGATAGCACACGAAACAATACAAGTATCAAACGATACTGTGAAACCAAACATAAAACAATGTGTGTATCAACCGATAGCACACGAAACAATACAAGTATCAAACGATACTGTGAAACCAAACATAAAACAATGTGTGTATCAACCGATAGCACACGAAACAATACAAGTATCAAACGATACTGTGAAACCAAACATAAAACAATGTGTGTATCAACCGATAGCACACGAAACAATACAAGTATCAAACGATACTGTGAAACCAAACATAAAACAATGTGTGTATCAACCGATAGCACACGAAACAATACAAGTATCAAACGATACTGTGAAACCAAACATAAAACAATGTGTGTATCAACCGATAGCACACGAAACAATACAAGTATCAAACGATACTGTGAAACCAAACATAAAACAATGTGTGTATCAACCGATAGCACACGAAACAATACAAGTATCAAACGATACTGTGAAACCAAACATAAAACAATGTGTGTATCAACCGATAGCACACGAAACAATACAAGTATCAAACGATACTGTGAAACCAAACATAAAACAATGTGTGTATCAACCGATAGCACACGAAACAATACAAGTATCAAACGATACTGTGAAACCAAACATAAAACAATGTGTGTATCAACCGATAGCACACGAAACAATACAAGTATCAAACGATACTGTGAAACCAAACATAAAACAATGTGTGTATCAACCGATAGCACACGAAACAATACAAGTATCAAACGATACTGTGAAACCAAACATAAAACAATGTGTGTATCAACCGATAGCACACGAAACAATACAAGTATCAAACGATACTGTGAAACCAAACATAAAACAATGTGTGTATCAACCGATAGCACACGAAACAATACAAGTATCAAACGATACTGTGAAACCAAACATAAAACAATGTGTGTATCAACCGATAGCACACGAAACAATACAAGTATCAAACGATACTGTGAAACCAAACATAAAACAATGTGTGTATCAACCGATAGCACACGAAACAATACAAGTATCAAACGATACTGTGAAACCAAACATAAAACAATGTGTGTATCAACCGATAGCACACGAAACAATACAAGTATCAAACGATACTGTGAAACCAAACATAAAACAATGTGTGTATCAACCGATAGCACACGAAACAATACAAGTATCAAACGATACTGTGAAACCAAACATAAAACAATGTGTGTATCAACCGATAGCACACGAAACAATACAAGTATCAAACGATACTGTGAAACCAAACATAAAACAATGTGTGTATCAACCGATAGCACACGAAACAATACAAGTATCAAACGATACTGTGAAACCAAACATAAAACAATGTGTGTATCAACCGATAGCACACGAAACAATACAAGTATCAAACGATACTGTGAAACCAAACATAAAACAATGTGTGTATCAACCGATAGCACACGAAACAATACAAGTATCAAACGATACTGTGAAACCAAACATAAAACAATGTGTGTATCAACCGATAGCACACGAAACAATACAAGTATCAAACGATACTGTGAAACCAAACATAAAACAATGTGTGTATCAACCGATAGCACACGAAACAATACAAGTATCAACCGATACTGTGAAACCAAACATAAAACAATGTGTGTATCAACCGATAGCACACGAAACAATACATAAAACCATAGTAACCCGTACCGGTTACAACTTAGTTGAATAGTAAAGTACTAAAGTGATAGGTAAGAAGATACAAAGATGATAGTGTGAAGAGATTATCCTCCTAGGTCCTAGCATGTAGGGGTTTCCCACTACTCATTCTACTCATGACAGGTAACGACCTTCTTCTCCTGAATTGCGCTTCACTGTGTTCAAGAGCTCTCTGAGTCTCCTGGCCCTATCTTAGTATTCCCACATAAGAATAAGTTTCTTACCAGGGCAGAGAGTTTCGGTCTTTACATAGTTAACTTACTCTACCTAGTGGATAGGTTCTTGACTCTATGTCTTGCCTGTGTGGCAGAGAGGTTAGAGCATAAAGGTTTTTGTATTGTAAAGAGCGTAAAGTAGTAGATAGGAAATAACCATAAATGGTCGTATGAAGAGCTAACCCATCTGTCAAAACCCGGCCTTTATATAGGCCTCTTCCTGCAACCCTAACCCTGCCCTGATTCTCAAGTGAGGTCAGGTGGGAAATCAATCATAACATTGTATGACTCAATTGAGTCATATGCGTGAAATATAAAACAATCCCATGACCTCTAAGCAAGATCATATGCGAAACATGAATCAAATGCAAACATAAATCAAACTATATGACCTACTAATGAGGTCATGCATGAAACGTAAACACGTCTGCCTTGTCGATAAAACTTACTGGCCTGCCTAGACTCTCCCCATGACGTCAATTGTACATCATGTATGAATATCAATTTAAACCTAAATGCACCCCATGACCTGCCAATGAGGTCATATGTGTGAAAATGTAACTTAGCCCCATGAACTCTAAATGAGGTCATGTGTGAAACCTGTTCCTTGCTTCTATTACCAGGCTAGCACTGTTCTAGCTAGATCATAATATGGCGACCTGTTTTATACTTGCTCTTTACCCTTACCCTAACCCTGTGACTCATACCTACAAGTATTCTGCTATCGTCACATGCACTAAGTGCGTCACATATATCACATCTACGACTCTCTAACTCAGTCATGTACGAAAGTCATTATATTATATGACTTGCAACTATATCTCATTCAACTGCATCAACCAATTATAACATACTAACAACTTACAACTGTGAGTTGTGTAAGACCCCATGACCCTAACTGTGAGTTATAGTGCAAAATGCTAACTGATCTGCCTTGCTGGTAAGCCTTACTGGTTAGCCTAACTCAGTCCTCCAAACATTCTATTCTGAGTCTTCTGTGATATAACCAATCTTCCACTCACATTACCATTTGTGACATTAGCTCTCCTCCCCCTCCAGTCGGAGTCCCATCAGCCTATCAGTCTACTTTCTCCTCTCTCCTCTCTCTTTGATGGCCACTGCATATTTATGGGTCTGCAGCATGTGGTGTTATATGTTCCTGTATTCTTCTAGCAGCCAATCTTCCAAGTCCCTACTGGCCTAATGCTTTCAAGCCCAGCTTGCTTCTTTATCTTTCCACCTCTCTCATGCCTTGTTGAACCCATTGTTCATTTATTTCAACTGGTCTCCTGCCTTCTCCTGTCTCCCGGGCAGTTCTTGCAATCAGGTTATTATTTTATCCGGGCCCCTAATAGTTTCTCACAGTACATCCTTCGGTACAAATGAAACTTTGTGCTCCGTTCTCGCCTCATGCTCCATCCTTGGAGCTTGTTTTGCTGCCTTTTTTCTTTGCTATTGGTGGTAGGGGTAGAACCTGTACAGGCCATTGTGCTAGTCAATTTTTTCGTGTTTGGGCTTGGTTGGGGTTTCAGGTTCATTCCCTTCTCAGGTTTGCTATTGCTAGGAGTTGGCCCACTCCTGGTCACTATCCAAGTCTCTCATTCTGATGATCTTGGTAGCCTGCTATCTGTGTCTTTGTTTTGCATCTTTGTGTATTGTACAGTCATTCTGACTGCATGCCATCCAAGTTTTCTTTGCATGTTTCTTCCTCTTTCTCTCTCCTTCTCCTAACTGTTTCTGTGCACTCAGCACATTCCTCTAAAATTCTTGGCAGTCTTCAACTGCCACCTAGAGGCTTTCTTCTGCCTCAGTCTGGATGTTTGATCGTTAGTTTTTATATGCCATACTAGTAGAAGAGAATGATGGTATCTTGAGCATTGGTGAAATTTGTGGCCAGATACAACTCTTTATCATGTTTGGGGAAATAACCACTCCACTTAGCATAGTATTCTAGTTTACTATAGTGCAAGCAAAAATCAATTCTTATTTTGAGTTTGTATTCATCATCTCTGTCTATCTCAAAGGGGGGAGGGAGAAGTGCCTTTAGAGAGTAGAACTTGTTGTCTGAGGAGAGTTTGTGGAATGAGATGTAGAATGAGTTGTGTATCCCCATCTGGGGGGTGGGAGGTCGAGCTTATAAGCACAACTTCCCACTTGTGCCAAGATTTTGAATGGTCTGATTTTCTTGTGGTCTAGTCTTTTTGGTGGTCTTGTAGTTTATATGGTTTGCAGCAATAACTACAACATATCTTGTGATTGTAGGTTTGGATTAGGCATTCAGTGTTGATAGTAGTTTCCCTTCCATCATGGTTGTACCATAACCTTTTCTGTTCACCACATTTCATAGAGTGGTACTATATCATTGGAGTTCATTATCTTGCCTTTGGTGAAAGGACCAGGGACTTCATGTTCTGGAGTCTGTCCATAATTTGCATAGAATGGCATGTTTTTTATCATTTCTTATCTTTCACTCTTATTGGCAAACTCCACTATTGGTAGGAGTTTGGTCTGGTTGTCTGGTAGATGATATGCGCATATAGATATTGCTTCAACATTCTCTTAACCCTTTTGGTTTGTTTATCTATTTGTGGGTGGAATGCTATACTCAATTCTACTTGTATTCCTAGTTCTGTTACCATTTCCTTCCACACCCTGAGGTGAATAGCAACCCTCTGTCAGTTATCATCACTTTTACTAGACTGTGAAGTGGAAAGATTTCTTGCGCAAAGATTGGGCTAACTGCCATGCCATCATACTATTTTTGCAGGAGACAAAACAACTCATTTTCGTCGGACAATCCACCACCACGATAGTGGTGTTATAGGGATCTGATGGAGGTAGGTCCGGAATGGTGTCCATTGATATGGATTTCCCAGGGTATCAGGTCCTTCATTTCATTTTAGCAGCATGTAAGGTGCATGTCATATGACTTTTATTGGTATGCAAATATCGCAATTATAGATGTATTATTTGATTATTTGCTATGTGCCTAGCCCATAGTATTGGCGGTCTAGAAGGTTGCTGGTTTTTGCTGTATTCAGATGACCTACTGCCAGGAGATCATGATTGATTGGTATCAAACCTATCCAGATTTCTTTGTTATTAGGTATCTATAGGTTGCTGTCATACTGGAGGTAGTAACTGTCCCACTGGCACAACCCAAGTGTGAGGTGCTTCCTTTGCTTGTGTCACTTTACCGGTACCTAATGGATCTGTAGAATCCTCCTGTCCTTTCAGCTCGTTATTTTGAGGGTAGTTTTTTATTTTGTTTGAGATTTCCACTATCGGGGGAATTGAAATTCTGCTCTGTTGGAAGCAGTATTCTGTTACACATAAGACAAATTGGTATAGCATAATGGGCATATCACGTGATTATTGGCAAAAGGTCATGTGTTCGATCCCATGGTCTGTCCAAGTATTTGGAGATTGAGTTAATTACCAGTGGTATGATGCCGGCACAAAACCCTCATTTACGCCACTGGCGTGGGTCACCAATCTAGGTGTTTTCACTGAGTGCTTAAGAGTAGACTCTCGGCTATCCTGCCAAGGTCAAACGAACAAGATCTGTTAGTTGGTTGGGGAGTTAAATGCATGCAAAGATTACACAGCTGCGCTAACAGATGGAGGCCAACCTGGGCCACGTTGGCCACTCGGACAGGAGTTGCGGGCTGCCATGTAGGCAGTAAGACGAGATTTCATGTCCATTGGTGGAGGAATGCAGAAGGGAATCCCGACCGGGGGATAAGGTCCAAGAGACAATCGTCCAGGCATGCCCAAAGGCATGATAAGGTAGAGTCCTGCGATGGCCTACCAGGTGGAAGGTTAACCCTAATGATGACCAGGCGTAAATGCCACTGGCACGATAAGAGAGGAGTATGCCTCCTGCAGGTTGATGCAGAGGAATAAGGAATCCACATGCATTGATAAGTCTACAGTCGGAGCTGATCACTTTGTATACAAAAATAGAACTGGTAGCCACTTGCCATAGTGAAAGGGTTCAAGTACCTATGAGTAAAGCGAATACTGCCAGGAGAGAGGAGAGACCCCCTCCCCACTGTTCGAATAAATCAGGGTCAATCGGGGCAAAGGTTTCCAGGGTCTATGAAGTTCGTACAGGGATAAGTGGAAGGAATAGGTAGGCTGCGAATACCTGGATGCCAAGTACAAATATCGTGGTGCCTGCAACACTTTATAGACATCATCAGCGATGGAGAAGAGATCTTATAAATATAGTTGTTATATGATATTCTTGTATGTTACTTCTATACAGAGATTTCAAATGAGCCTTCCTAGCAATCACTTCTTCACATATCGTGTCTTGGTCTAGACCCATGTGTTCTAAGAGCCAGCTACCACCTAACACTATCTTGATAACCCCTACACTACTGGGACTCACAACACCTGCTCAAATGAGCCTGGAGGACAGTGTGTCTAACACCCTCCACCACCAACCTCAAAACTACCTCAAACAAAACACACACATCTATGAGCTCGATTTTGAGCTCACCCAGGCAAAGTTTGCCAGGACATAAATGTTTCCTTCTGGTTCATTGATCACGGGATCAGGTAGGCCCTCGAAATCCTCATACTCGTAGAAATGAAGGACGAAACATTGCAACCAAGGATCGAAGAAGGATCTGTAGATTCTAGCGACACGGACACGCTACGTACTGAGAAATAGTAATGGCTGATCAGTGGCTGGGGGCCAGAACAAGATAGCCCATACCCGCTACCACCCGCCACGCCAGGGCCAGGAGGTGACATTCTGCTACTACAGCCACGTTCCACATGTACATCTAGAATTTTGTCAGAGGTACCATTACCCAGGGCCCTACCAAAAGCATTACAAAAAGGTGAAGCGAACAAAGGTTATGCTCTGGAACTCCAATTCCCTCAGGTACCAATAATTTGGGTGCCATCGCTGCATACATTGAGACACTGATCGGCCGATTGGACCGAAGTGTTACCAAAACCCAGCATGACCAGAGAGTCGTATATGGGACCCCGTCAGATGAGGGAAGGGAAACGGCAGAAGGTGTCGCTCAGGTACAAGTGTGACTTCTGAGTGGGGCAAAGCTGGTGTGAGAGGAATTCGCGCTCTGGCAAAAGAAGACTTGGAAGCTGGAAGAACAAGTGATCACAGAGATTACAGGATTTAAGGGAGTGATCAAGGGCGCTCGCACCAACATGCACGAGTGATTGGAGCAACAAGTGTCTGTAAGTGGAGAGCTGTACCAGGACCTAGGATGCAGTGGTCATGAATCAAGGAGTAGGGACCAAGAGCTCTACACAGGACTGGACAAACTGTGGAAGGAATTAGAAGAAGAAGGATACTGTCGAGGGACCCAGGAACTGCACTTCGTTACAGAGTTACAGACCCTGGATAACAAAGTGCTGGCAGGGCTTAGGGAAATGCAGCAAAACATGACTCAGATGTTTGCCCAGTCCACAAGGGAAATGACCGCGCTGATACTAACAGCGTTAAGCTCAGGTTAGGGGGGATCAACCTATGATGGAGAAACTGAGAGAGTATGGTCAGGGCCACTCCAACAGGACAAAAGGAAGAGGCGAGCTGAAAGGGATACCCAGCCAGAGACTATACAGAGTAGCTAGGGGGAGACAGTGGCCCCTCCAAAGGTAGCCAGAGGGGCAGGAGACCCAAACGTGGGAGATGACAGGTCGGACAATGGTGGGGAAGGACCGAGCTGACGGCCCGGTGCGCTGCCTGTGGGACAGCCGCGGATGGTGAAGGAGAAGGAGGAACACCCAATAGTGCTACAGCAGGCTAAGGTCGTTGGCATGATAGACTGCACTGCATCAAAAGAAGCCCACTGACCCACTCTTCATATACGAACCAAAGTCGTACCAGGACAACAAAACTTGGCTACACACATGCCAGGAGTACTTTAGTCAAAATCCCATGCTGCGGACAGAGGACAAAGAAAGGATTATATAAACCCTGAGAAGGAGGAAGGGTGCAGATGTGACACCCTGCAGCAACTGGTATAGGAAGAGCATAGAAGGGCGCAAAGAGTATGCCGCTCTTCATGCATTACTGATGTGGGAACATTTCGGGCATGAAATAATCGCAGGATTCTTACTGATCAATGAGGACCTGAAAGCCTTCAGACTGATGGGGAAAATCAAGTATGAGAAGGGCATTGACAAGTACCTTCTCCAGATGGGAAACGTGAATATCAAGGCCAAGCTTCAAGGAACAGCATGGAGGAAGATAGTTAAGAACTGACTACTCTAGACAATACTGAGATGGCTGTCTCATAAGCGATATGATATTAATGCTGAATGTCTGAAGTACCTTGGAGCTGTCGGCAACCAGGAAGAAGCTTTCCTTGATAGCGAAAGGCAACAACTGGACAATCTGTCCACCTTTGTAGTACCTGTGGGACCCTGAAAACGAGGGTGGGAGGACCGAGAAAAGGAGCCGAAGCAAGGAAAGAAGGAAGGGTGACCAAGCAAGTTCCTGAGAAAGACAGTACCAGAGACCTTCAAGTCAGCACAGATTGCCCAAGCCAACAAACTGAGTAAGATCGAGGGGGTTGAGTGTACCGATTGGAAGATAGCGCACGAGGGAATACCCTAAAACCAGATTGACCAACGCGGGGAAAATAAAAGCTGCACCCAGTGTGGACTCACAAACCACAAGTGGGGAGTTTCTAGGAAGCAAGGGGTTGTTACAACAATAGGAGAGGAGAAAGCAGGGAAGTTTAAGCCCTGAAAGCTAGATGTTCAGAATACTGCCCAGAGGCCAGTGGTGAACTAAACCTACACACCACCAGCACCTAGACTTTGCGAGTTGTCGGATCAAGAAGGGGGATAGATCTGAAAACTGGGAGCCCTGTATGAAAACCAGGACCTATGTTCTGAGCTAGGGCAACAGCTTATTCTGGAATGTCGGAAAACCGCACTGACTGGAGTCTGAGTGTGGGCAGGGACAGAGGTGCGAATGGTATACAAAACCATGTATAATGGAGAAAGTTAACCCATCTCAGGGGGATGCAAACAGGAATGACCCCTGACCGGGACACAGGATGGGAAGACCTTATATTCTCTCCAGCATGGAGAAGATTCAAACCTGACATGGAAGAAGAGGGGACTGCTACAGGAGGCAACTCAGGGTGCCCCAACTATTTCCTCCAGAGATCATATATGGGAAATAAGTGGGGATAGCAGAGGACTGCCTAAATGCACTCCCCAAGTCACCAGGATGGCACCACTAGCGACGGCGGGTGGGTAGGCTACAGGTTGCTAGGTGAGACAAAGGACGGTATGTGTGCTTTCAATCATATGCAATGGCAGGGGTTGAACTCCTAAGGCCAGGTTAGAGAGGTCACCCCCTGATCTATACACAGGTGGCATAGAGTGGTATGATTAAATACCATTCTTGATGGGAACGAAACGCACACTTTAGGGACTGAGTTTGTCTGAGGAGGCCAGAATGGCCCAAGTTGTGTGAGTACAATAACAAACACCAGAGATTATTGAATGGCCTGAACAAAATATCAGTTAAATAAAGACAGGGTAACCTTGCAGGGGAACCAAAGCGACAGAAAACTCAAGTCCCAACTGTTACACATAAGACGAACTGGCATAGCACAATGGGCATGTCACGTGATCATTGGAAAAAGGTCATGTATTCAATCACAGAGTCCGTCGGAATATTTAGAGAATGAGTTAATTTCTACCAATATGGAGTCGGCACAAAACCCTCATTTCCGCCACCACCAAAGGTCGCTGACTGAGGCATTTTCACTGACTCTTCACGAGCAGACTATCGGCTATCCTGAAGAGGTCGAGTGAACAAAATTGGTTGCTGGGTTGTGGAGATAAACTCCGGCAAAAATCCCCCAGCTGCGCCAATGGGTGGATGCTAACCGGGATGAGGTCGGGCACTTCGATAGAAGTCCCCAGCTGCCATGTAGGTGGTAAGACCGAATTTCAAGTCCATGGGTGGAGGAATGCGGAGGAAAGTTCTAATGAGATGACAATGCTCAAGAGACAATGGGTCGCCCACATCCAGAGGCATGATAAGGTAGAGCCCTCTGATAGCCTACCCACCTGAAAGGTCAACAGAGAGCATAATAAGGCCTAAACACCATTGGCGCGATAAGATAGGAGGGTGTCACCTGCAGGTTGATGCATACTGATGAGGAATACGGCTGCAATGATAAGTCTGTCATCAGAGCTGATCCCTTCGTATGCGGAGGTAGGACTGGTAGCCACTTGCCATGGTGAAAGGGTTTGAGTGACTACTGTTACAGTAAACCCTGCATGGAGAGGGGTGGGACACTGTCCCTGCGGTTCGAAGAAATCATAGTCAAGCAGGGTAAAGGTTTTCAGGGTCTACAAAGTTTGCAAAGAGGAAAGTAGGAGAAATAGACAGGCCATGAACACCCAGACGTGGAATATAAATATCAATGTGCCTCCCATGCTTTATAGACATCATTAGCAATGGAGAAGAGAACTTATCAATAAATTCATTATACCATATACTTTGAAATTTATTTCTACCTTGATATCTCAAGTGAACCTTCCTAGCAATCACTTTGTCATGTATCATGTCTTAGTATAGACTTCCTTGTCCTTATAGTCCGCTACTGTGTAATACCAACATCTGCGCATTACATGTGCCTACAATGCATGGCCCATCTAAGAATACAATGGGAGCAAGTACTGATTCCTGTCTTATTAGACTCATGCTCGCAGATCTTTGTTGTAAACAAACAGTTAGTCCTAAAATTGGGCCAAGGAACAATACGGGGCGAGAACCTGGTCAGTATAACAGGGTTTCATAGAACACAATCCCAAAATATGGGAAGGTACTATATGACCCCGATCATGCTTGACATTAGGGCTAACCGACATTGCTCGGAAACCGCATATGAAGTTATAAGTCAGGGGATGCATGACTTAATAATTCCATTTGGTTGGTGGCATCGCCAACACCCCCTCTCATTTATAGAAGATGCAAGCAGATAGACATTCCAGGCAGAGTACTGTAAGCAATATCTGGAACCAGAAGATGAAGGAATCTGCATTGAGTGGGATGAGACAGTGGCCATGGACCCTGCAGGAAGATATGTGAGACAAAACGCCGGCCCAGAGGACCCAGAGGGAGTGGTCCTAGAAACCCTGCCGTAACCATAGTGGGAGTATGCCGATCTTTTCCTGCCTCAGGTAGTGGAATGGTGCCCAAATGATAACACCTTTGATCATCAGATCAAGGTCGTTGAAGGGCAGAAGCCCATATAGGGGCCAATATACCAGTTATCTGGGAAAGAACTATGGGGGTTGTGAGAAATACCTGGACAAGATGCCATCCGAGTGGAAAATAACACCAGGTCAGTCGCTAGTAGATATACCGACAGTGTTCTTGCCAAAACCTGATGGGCGAATGAGACTGTTTGTGGGTTACTGCGAGCTTAACAAGGTTACGATTGCCAACAAGTACCCCTTACTGCTTATAAGTGAACTTAGAGATCCTGTAGTAGGGCCCTGTATCTTTACAAAGTTGGACCCCAAGGATGGGTACCATCTGATATACATTAAAAAGGGGGATGGGTGGAAATCTGCATTCCGCACTTGATAAGGTCATTATCAGTACCGGGTAAGGCCATTCGGGGTAGTAAATGCGCCCGGCACCTTTCAAGACATGATACACAGGTTTCTAAGCAGGATCCTACACTTGGGAGTGGTTGTATACATAGATGTTATTCTGATCCACTCTAAGACTGAGGAAGACCACGTCAACCTAGTCAAGGAGGTATTGGCCGAGTTACAGAAATACCAGCTCTCAGTGTCTGTCATTAAGTCAGTATTCCACACCAGGACGGTGGAATTCCTAGGATATATAGTTAAGACAGATGGGATCAGGATGAGGGATTGAAAGGTCCAAGCTATAAGGGGATGAAAGAGAGCAGAGTCTGTAAAGGACATACAAATTTTCGTGGGATTCGCAAACTTCTACCACAGGTTCATTAAGAATTTCTTGGGAACCTGTAAACCGATAATGGGGATGTTAAAAGGAGACCCAAATGGCCTCGCCTAGGGAAAAGAGCAGGAGGAGGCTTTCGAATTCCTGAAAGAACTGTTTGTGTAACGTGTTCGGGCAAGGCCCTAGTCACGTAGCGGTATGATAGGAGCAGATGGCTTCATGATCAACACGAAGCGAGTGCTGGTGGCTAAAGGAGGCTTCGAACGGGGTGTAATAGGTGATCAAAGAAGTAACCGTTCAACCAAGTATATTTAAGAATACTGTCTGTCGAAGTCTGCTGTCTCTATCGCGGGAATCAGCGGTCTTTAAATACAGCATATCGCTTATCTCCAGTATGAGCGATATTGCAAAACATTGTGTGTATCAACCGATAGCACACGAAACATTACAAGTATCAAACAGTACTGTAAAATCAATCATAAAACCATCTGTGTATCAACCCATAGCACACAAAACACTACAAGTATCAAACGATACTGTGAAACCAAACATAAAACAATGCGTGTATCAAGCGATAGCATACAAAACACGACTAGTATCAAACAATACTGTGAAACCAAACATAAAATCCTAGTAACCCGTACCGGTTACACTCCCAAAATAAAATAACAATTTCATCAAAACAAAAACAATCCAAGGAAATCCCAATGAACTCCTAACGGCCGGTAGTCCCGCTATTCTCCGGATAGGCTCCATCCTTATCGTTATCGCTATCGTGCAGCAATCTCAAGTCGTCCTGCAACATCCATTCCGCGCCTTCCAACCATCTCTCCAAGCACTCCCCGCATGGCGCTCCGCTCACAAAGCAACCAGACTCCCAATAATGTGGCAGGTCCAAAAGATTCCGAACTATCCAGTCCTCCTATTCCTCCATCTCGAATCGATTCGTCTGCAATCCTCGCAGTGATCGATGTAGAAAATCTTCCAGTATGTGTCTTCTGGAATGATTTCTCGGTAAAGTAGGTACCCCAAAATGAGGTCTCGTCCCTTGATGCTGACTTCTGCGTATGTCGACATTTTAGGTTTT
>PYWC01000002.1:1044978-1077661 GCA_003182015.1 Tuber magnatum | reverse complement strand
TCTATGCGAGAACTCTCCTACTCCAACAATCAATCCTCTCGGGACCTTAATTGAGTGAAGCGTCAGGCTTAACGATATTAAGTTTTACCATCTACTTTGCTCTTACATCTATGTGAACTTTTGGCGATAAGTTTGAAGTTGTTTGGTGCGGTCGCAACCTTGAGATCCATCTTCCTAGGGGTGCCCCCATTACAGACGACACCACAATTCTTCAACCTGTTCAAAGACCAGGTCTTTAGACTCCAGGGCCTACGGAAAGACATTACCTCCGACAGAGGATCCCTCTTCACGTTGGACATATGGAAAGAAATCACAAGACAAATAAGTGTCACCTGACAGTTGTGCACGGCCTTCCACCCGCAAACGGACTGCCAGACTGCAAGAACGAATGCAAGATTAGAACCATATCTGTGTGCCTACATCAACTATCACCAGACCGATTGGACAGAGTTCCTATCCACGGCAGAATTCGCATAGAACAAGGGACGACAAGAAACAATAAAGACCACGGACTTCTTTGCGAACTACGGATACGACCCCTCGTTTGACCTGGCAGAATACCCAGTTCTGCGAAAGATAACCTAAGCCGATGGTATGATAAGGGTTTACGATATATTACGGGACGAAATGACTTTCCCACAAACGAGTCAAAAAGAAGACAGTGATAAGTACCGGAAACCAGACCTGAACCTTACGGTCTGCGGCAAAGTCTGGTTGATACCACGCAATATCCAGACCACGAGACCATCGAAGAAGCTGGACTACATGAAACTTGGCCTATTCAAGATAATCGAACGGGTCGGGTCACGAGCATATAAACTTGTCCTCTCCGCCGCCATGAAACAAACTCATCCAACATTCCATACCAGCCTCCTCGGACCCTACCAAGAAAACTCTTTTCCCTCCCCAAAAAGACTTCCCTCTCGGTCTATTCACATAGATGGAGAAGTTGAATACGAACACGAAGAAATAATTGACTCTCGCTTATACCACCGTAAACTCCAATACCATGCTAAGTGGACCGGTTATTTCTCGGAATACGATCAAGAGTGATATCCAGCCACAAACTTTACCAGCGGTGAAAATGTCATCCTGCTCTTCTACCAGCGCTATCCGCGTAAACCAACAACCGACCCTCAGCATGGAAAGTGGACGAAAACAATTGGGTAGCGGTTGAGGACCGCAAGGAATTTGAACAGAACGTGCAGCAAGCACAGAAAGAAGCGGAAGAGGGGGAGAAACAGAAGAAAGAACAGACGAAAAAATCATGGACGGCGTGCAGCCACTACGACTGCACAATCTACAGGGATGCGAAGGACAGACACAGATGGTGGCCGAGGGAGGCCACCTGAACCAGGGACTCGGACAGCGACCAGGAATAGGCCAATTCCGGGGACAAGCAAACGTGGGAAGGAGAGGAAACGGGGGCCCCGACCCAGCGCAAACATCACAAGATTGACTGCCAGAACTACGTGCGCAGGTTCCACCCCTACCAGCGGCAGCAATGGAACCAAGCAGAACAACCAGCTCCGAGGATGGAGCCGAGAAAGAGGGGGGGGCACAAAGTCTTTTTTGAGCCCAAAGACGTCCTCCCAGAGACAATTTGCACCCAGAACAACACAATACCAGAGCAAAAAGAGATAATAGACCAGCTGCAAGGAAGGGTCGACCGACTCCATCGGACAGTCGAGGGACTACAGGAGGTAAGGAGGATGGTAGGGGAACAAGGAGGAAGACAGGATCGAGAGAGAGGGATACGCAAAGAAGTGGAAGACCGGCTCCTCGAGGAATACAACCTGGCAACGTATCACCAGTTATGTACCTGCAAGTACGCAGCATCAATCAAAGAGAGGAGGAAGAGAAGGAGATAGACGCATCCTCAGTGACTGAGGGTATGGGAGAGGGGAGCGAATACCAGGATCTGGCTAGAGGAGCGCTAGCCAGTTGAGGGCGGCGAGGAAACAAGTTTCGCATATGACGTCGCTTGGACATCATACAGTTAAGTTATGATTCTTTCACACACATGACCTCATTAGCAGGTCATGGGGCTCGTTTATGTTTAAGTTGGTTTTACACACATGACCTCGTTAGCAGGTCATGGGGCTTGTTTAGGATGATTGCGTTTCACACATGACGTACAGTTGACGTCGTGGGAGAGTCTNCGGCAGGGCAGACTCATTAATGTTTCATGTGTGACCTTGTTAGTAGGTCATGCAGTCAGTTTATTTATGTTGCGTTTGATTTATGTTTTCGTACATGACGTCACTTAGAGGTCATGGGATGTTTTATGTTTGCGCACATGACTTATTAGAGTCAGGTGATGGATTTCACACCTGACCTCGCTTGAGGATCAGGGCAGGGTTAGGGTTGTGGAAAGAGGCCTATATAAAGGCCGGGTTTTCACCGATAGGTTAGCTCTTGATGCAACCATCTGCTGTTATTTCCTATCTACTACTTTACGATCTTTACAATATAAAAACCTTTATACTCCAATCTCATCTGCTAGACGGATCCGCTTTAGAGTCAAGAACCTATCCGCTACGTGGATTGTATTAACCAAATCAAAGACTGATACTCTCGGCGCTGGTGAGCAACCGATTCTTAAGTGAGTATACCAAGATAGGGCCTAGAGACTCGGGGTGCTCTAGGGCACATTGCAGCATAGTTTGGAAGAACCAACCCAGGTCGTTACCTGTCGCGAGTAACACAATTAGTGGGGAACTGCAACAACTGTCACGGCTTTTGTTGTGGATTTCGCTAAGGACATAGTCCCTTAACTTTGTATTTCTGTATGTGGGGCCTTTGGGGCTATATGGGCAGTCTTCCGCATATCCAGTTTTTGCGTACAGCATTCTATTTGCAACCTTGTAGGAGGACAAGTCTCCTCTGGAGTCCATACTTTTATTGACTTTTTTCCAGATTGGTTCTCTCCTGTATGCTGGAACCATATGTGCTCAGAGCATTCGGATCATTTCCTTGACTGTTTGTAAGGTATCGCATTCGTCTCCTATCTCGCTTCCTCTGGTTGTCTCAGCCAGGTCTGCCTTCTCACTGTCCTCTCAGACATCGTTAAGTCCTCGTCGATATTCACTCATCGTTGGGGGTACAACTGAAACTATCTTTTCATTTGTTGGACTTTCTAGTCTCTCGGTTCGCCTAATAGGTAGTGGGCTATCAGGTCCTGGCATTCGGAATCCTGCTATTGTCTCATGGGTAATGTCCTCGATCCGTTCCGCTTGTCCAACTGGTGGCGGACTATCTGGTTTTGGTATATGGAAACCCAGGCCTTCCGCATTTAGCAGTGATGGGATCGCGTAAGATCTGGGTGTTGGCTGGGCAATGCTGGATGGCCCTTCCCCCGCACTTTCTGGTCTTCTGCTGCGTGTTTGTTGCCATTCCCAGTCATTAATTTCAGGGGACTCTGGAGGCCTTGGATCGTTGTCTGTACTTGGGGGCTTGGTCCTTCCCTAAGAGGGTGAGGGGTTGGGTTTCTTCGCCGTCTAGGATGGTGGTATGGGAATTTGATCTCAGTCTGATGATATGGGCAATGATCAACATAACAGTGCGAGTAGTGCAATGTGCCATGTTGGAGTTCTTCCAGTGGGGTGCTGCGCATGGTGCAATGGTTGCCCCAGTCATTTCCTGCAGTAATTGAGTAAGGGCAGTCAGGGGGTACAGGAACCTCATTAGGGTACTCCAGGTAGGAGTAAGGAGAGGAGGTAGAGGAGATATCCTGTTAAGGTTCCGTCATGTTTGATTCTTGCTCGTAGACTGTGTTATCTGAGATGTCGCTTGCTTCCTTTGTATGATCATGGATATAGAGTGGATTCAAGTCTGGTTCTCCCTCTTACGTCTGGGAAATGGCATCAGCTAAACAGTTCGTACTTCCAGGTGTGTAGACTATCTTCGCGTCATGCTTTCCTCGGGCCCTGAGCCATCTAACTTGATTCCTGCTGGGGTTCTTTGCCATTTGTAGGTGTGTTAGGCGTGGGTGGTTGCTAACTATTGCAAAGGAATTTCCCATTAGTACGTTGTGGAATCGTTTAAGCGCTTCCACCATTGCTAAGGGTTCTTTATCGGTGATTCCATAATTCATCTTTGCGTTTGTGAATTTCCTGCTGTGGAATGTGGCTGGTCAAGCCATCTCGTAGATGGGTGTAATGGGAGCACCCCTAGGAAGATGGATCCCAAGGTTCCGACCGCACCGAACAACTTCAAACTTATCGCATAAAGTTCACCCAGATGTAAGAGTAAAGTAAACGGTAAAACTTAATATCATCAAGCCTAATACTTCACTCAATTAAGGTCTCGAGAGGATTGATTGTTGGAGTAGGAGAGTTCACGCAGAGACTTTCAGGTAGTTTTATCTTATGCCAGAAACTCCCCCATCAGTTTTACTCCAACCATTCGAGTACACCCTTCTCCACTAAGGGTCGTCCCACACGTCTCCTGGCACACCCATCGGGCATGCATCTGTCGACACACTCTAGTCGGCGTTCACCTTATGCGGTTATCGTTTCTGCGGTGCATTTCCATTTTGCCCGGCGGAGTGAAAACCTCTACACATCGGTGTCATGCCAGTGGCTAACAGTCAAGGCACCTCATGAACTAGACTATCTATGACACCCTTCCCATATGCATTGATCCCTACTTGACTCCGGAAGCTACCTTGAGTGGTTTATCCATTTACTATTTACGGGTCGCGGGCTTCCGGTGTCTTACACAGGGCACGGTAGTCCAGGAGTGATCCAATGGGCGCTACCCATGACCACTAACTCGGATCTACCTTAACTGTGGTAGGAATCATGCTTTTAGTGTCTCTGCACTTCCCTTTCAGAGCCTATAGCGTTGGGAGCACGTTCGGGCTTGGTTGGGGTGAAACTCTCGCAGTCGCCCTGGCACCACCCGGGACTACCTGCGGGACCACCACCGTTAACACCCCTTACCTCCGCATGTTTTGGTCCGTTTTACTCCGAACAACTTGGAGGAGGTACTCCGCCTTCCAGGCTATGCCCCCTGGAATATCCTGCGAACAGCCTGCGGTCAACTGGACGGCAGCGACGTATATGGTGTTGCAAGCATGTCGCCAAAGATTCCTCTTTCCTAGACAGCACACAACTACACAACCGTTTGCCCATGACGTCCGGGCCTCAGGGCGGGGCCGGAGGGGTATGATAGGAATAATGTCTTCAATTTACAACTTCATCGAAGCTGCATAGCTCGCCCAATAGCATCCCCCGGAACCCCAGATTCCCGTATCACGCAGGGCTTCCCGTGACAAACATTTTAGTCCATTTTCCCGAACTCCCCGAGGGACTTTATATTGAAAAGTAGGGTAACTCAGCACTCTGGGCAGGGTAACTCAAGCCCCAAGGCAGGGTAACCTGATCCTGAGGGTAGGGTAACCTTGTCCAGTGGACAAGTTAACTTTTCCTGTCATCCTGTCTATCCCGTCGCCGGCAATAGACCTTTCTGACCTGTCTCCAGTTACCCGGCCCAGCTGAGCAACTGCCCCTTCAGAAGTCCCTAAGTACGCTGACACCACGTCCGGGTGTATCCAGGTACCTAAATCTCCAACCAGCCAATTCTCTACATTCGCGAAGCCCGGGCCCTTGGGTCTCCGCAGGTCACGTACTTACTTCCCTGCCAGTTCCTACGAGTTCGCCCCCTGGCTACCTGTATGGATATAGGTTCCGTTTGCCATAGCTCATGTATGCTGGGTCGTTACAGTGGGTCCTTGTCCTACCCATCCCGCTATCCCCAAATCAGAGGGGTCCGTTACCAGCCAAATTGGTTTCTTGCTTCTTATGTCTATTGGTCACATTACTTGCTGATCGACAATTCATTTTTTTACCATTTTGAATGCAGTCTGCTGGGTTGTTGTCTATACGAATTCGGCATTACCTGTTAAGTCCATTAATACTGTTGTCATGGTCGCATGATATGGGAGGAACTGGGCTACATAGTTTACCATTCCCAAAAAGCGTTGCAATCCCTTTTTGTTTTGGTGCATTTCCCAACCTGCGAGAGACGATATTTTCTTGGGGGATGCATGGATTCCTTCACTATCCATAAGGTGTCCTAGTACTGCTAGCCTGTGTACAAATAGTATAGACTTCCTTTTGCTTGCATAGAATTTCGCCTTTCTGAGTTGGTCACATACCTGCTATATGTGCCTTTCATGCTCTTCTGGTGTATCCGAGAATATGGGAATATCATCAATGTATACCCATACAGAGTGAGGTAGAAATTCGCTTTGTAGACCTTCCATTATTCGTATAAATGTTGCTGGTGCATTGATCTCCCCCTGTAGCATTACTTTGCTGACAAATCCTCCAAATGGGGTTTCGTACGAGTTAAATTTAACACTGTTCTTGTCTACTCTTGTTTGGAAGTATGCGTCGCTTAGGTCAATCTTACTCCTGAATTTGGCTCGTCCAATGGGGTTAAGGATCCCCTGCTGGTTGGGAATCGATAGACTATGCAAGATCGTGTTGTCATTTCTAACTTTTGGGTCCACCAGGGGCGGAACCTTCCATCTGACTTAGGCTGCAGGAACATAGGTGCCACTCCGGGAACCTGCTGCCACACAATTGCTCCACCTCGTAATTTCTTATTTATCTAGTTCATGAGTTTCCTCTTGTATGCTTCTGGGATTGAATATGTTGGTTGGTTTTTTAGATCTGTTGGGTCTTTCAGCCGAATGTGATAGTTAATCCTTCGCATAGGGGGTAGTGTTTCAGGGACCCTGTCTGGGAATACATCCCTGTATTCTTCCAACAGTGTTGCTTAGGTTGCATCTGTAAGCCCGGCTCGGGTTTCCCCACTTGTTGGTTTGCATAATACTCGCAGTTTGTCATCGGGAAACTCTACTGCTGTGTCCCCACACCTGATCGGAGCATTGTGTCTTTTTAGGAATGGCATTCCAATTAGGGCGTCATACTTTACCATGTTTCCTACCAACATTTCTTGATTCATCCATTTCTTTTTCCTGATTCCCATGGTCAGCCCACATTTCCTGTGGCTGGAAGAATGGGAACCCTTCATCGCCATGTTCGCTATTGTTGGTTGGGGTAGAGATTCCGTTCTTATGCCGTGGGTCGAGATAAAGGTAGTGCTAACAATATTACAACTGAATGTTCCTGTATCGAATAGTACCTTTGCTGCAGATCCCCCTATGTAGATCGTTCCTTTTAGGGCATCACGGGCCTGTATCGTTAGTGCTGGTTCGGTTCGGAAGCTTCCCATTTCCCCCCAATGAATTTCTACTTCATCGTATTCAGTTGCTTCCATGTGGTTTGTCTTAGCCTCCCGCTTAGCTGTTTTTCCTTTTCCCTTTTTGGCATAGCAATCCTTTGCGCAGTGCCCCTTTTTCCCGCATTCGAAACATGTGCCTTCATCGCATCGTTTCAGGTTCTTATCTTGCTTGTTTTTCGACTCTCTACGGTATGGTTTATTCTTTTTTGCATTCTTCCGGGATGATGGTCCTTTGCTATTCTTCTGCTGTAGTATATGGGTACGGTAAACTGCTGTTTCATGCAGGACACTATCCTCACACTTGGCCTGCTTGACTATCTTGTCAAAAGAGTCTCCCTCTTCTTCCCTGGGTTCTGTCTCCCAGCGCAGTCTGGGATGCATTGTTCCATACAATCTTTGTCGCGCCGTGTACTGAGATACCGTCTTGGCAGGCAATCATCCATGATACGTTAAGAGACCCGTCGTGAGTAAGGTGATTCTTTCTGTTTTGCCATTTCATGCTTGCTGGATATCCTTGAACCTTTTGTATAGTTCCTCCATGTTCCATGAGGACTGGAATCTGTCTCTCATGTATTCTATCCAGGTCGTTCCACAGATTTTTTCACCACTCTCACAGTGGTTCATAGCATGATGGTATGCTTCCTGTAACGTGTTCGGGCTAGGCCATAGTCATGTAGTACTACGATAGGAGAAGATGTCTTCTTGATCAACAAGAAGCGAGCGCTACGAACTAAAGGAGGCTTCGAACGGGGTGTAACAGGAGATCAGAGACGCAACCGTTCAACCAAGTATATTCAGAATACTGTCTGTCGAAGTCTGCTGTTTCCATCGTGGGAATCAGCAGTCTTTCAATACAGTCTATCGCTTATCTCCAGTATGATTGACATTCCAAAATGTTGTGTGTATCAACCGATAGCACACGAAACAATAGAAGTATCAAACAATACTGTGAAACCCAAACATGAAATAACCCAGTACCCGTACTGGTTAAACTCCCAAAATAAAATAACAATTTCACCAAATAATATAACCTAATGAAATCCTAATAGTCGGTAAATCTGCTATTCGCCTGAAAGTCCGCTTAGGACCCATCCTCATCGTCATCGCTATCCTGTAACAATCTCATGTCGTCCTATAACATCCGCTCCACTCCTTTCAACCATCTTTCCCGACACTCCCCACATGACGCTCCACGCACAAAGCAACCTGACTTCCAGTAGTGTGGTAGGTCCATGAAGTTTCGTACTATCCGGTTCTCCCATTCCTCCGTTTCAACATCGATTCGCCCACAATCCTCGCACTGATCGATGTAGAATACCTTCCAGTATGCGCTCAGTGGGATGATTTCCCGGTATAGCAGGTATCCCAAAGTGAGGTCTTGTCCCTTTATGCTGACTTCTTCGTAGTTTGACATTCTTTGTTTCTTTCGAGTAAGGACAAGGTTGGTAAGAGGGTAAAGGTTTTTTCTCCAGTTTGGAGTTCTGGGAGTGTGGTTTGTTTTCGTCAACGGGTTAGAGGAATGGTGGGTAGTATTTATGCTTGGGTGGTGACCTCGCTTAGGTGTTGGCCTCACTTAGGTGTCGGCCTCGCTTAGGTCTTGAGGGGAAGGAGGGTGCTACTTAATTTTGGTTTCTTCCGTCTCCATGCCACCATCACATTTTTCGGTACTCCGGTAGCCCCCACTGCCAAAGCGGAAAACATCTGATACTGTTTCTCCCCACATCTGTCCCGTCGATTCTGTTGTTAATTCTAGGCATTTGCTGCAGATATGTATGAATATTCACTGTACAAGATGTTGTCTAGGGATAATATCACGGTTCACCAACGGTCCCATTAGCTCATGGCGCAGTCTCCATGGTACTTGCTCATAGTTTGACATCGCCAGGCTGTTGGATGGTCTTTTTCTTTTTCTTGTTATTCCCAGTACTCCGCCTCGGCCAGCCGAGCTGGGTATGGTGCTTCATCTTCCATAACCCGATGTTCATCTTCACTGCGTTCGAAATCGCTCCCAAAATGGGCGGACCAAAATCCATCCTGTATCCCTTGGTCCGTGTACAGGCACAGGTGTTGGATTTCCGTCAGGGTTGGGCTCCATGCCAGCGTCACATAGTTTATCGTAGGGGGTAACTCATCCTCTGGTTTGTTGTCCTCCCACTATTGGTTTACTAGTTCCATCGCATTTTCTAATCCTTTGAGGGGTTCGCAAGGGTTTTCTGGTTCCGGGTATCCCGTCCATTTGACCAGAAACCCGTCGCGGTCATAGCGCTTCCCGTGGTCTCGTATAACCTCCACTGCCTATTCTAGTTTTCATTTACCGTGATTGGAGGCAGTTTTGCGTGGCTTCTTCTGTGGAAGGTGGTATTGTTGTTAGAGAGGTATTGTTTCACGGTGGATGCATGCGATGTCCCTTCGCAGTTTCTGTACATTCTACCATCCGTTTCCAGTGTCTAATTTTGCGTGTGGTCATCATATGCAATTATCTTGAACAGTACTTGCCAGCGCGGTTCCAGTTTCTTGCTGGGCTCCGATTCCCTCACAAAAAGGCTTCCGGTAATGACCCGGCATACCTGAGCTATGGGGGATGCAATCTATACCCATACGGTTAGGCAGGAGGCGAACTGGTAGGAACCGGCGGGCAAGTAGGTACTTGACCTATGGAGACCCGATGGCCTGGGCTCCAAGAATGAACACAATTGGCTGGTCAGGGACTTCACTACCTGGATACACCAGGGAGCGGTGTCAGCGTACTTAGGGACTTCTGAAGGGGCAGTTGCTCAGCTAGACCGGGTAACTGGAGACAGGTCAGAAATGTCTATCGCGCGTGACAGGATAGACAGGGTAACAGGAAAAAGTTGTCTTGTCCGCTAGACAAGGTTACCCCACCCTCCGCATCAGGTTACCCTACCCAGAGGCTTGGGTTACGCTGCCCAAAGTCCTGAGTTACCCTACCTTTCAACACGAAGTCCCGCGTGGAGTTCGGGAAAATTGTCTAGAATGTTTGTCACGCGGAGCCAGACATGATACTGGAATCTGGGGTTCTGGGGGATGCTATTGGGCGAGCTACGTAGCTTCGAGGAAGCTGTAAATTGGAGTCATTATTCCTGTCATACCCCTCCGGCCCTACCTTAAGGCCCGCACGTCATGGGCAAACGGTTGTGCAGTTTTGTGCAGCCTAGCAAAGAGGAATCTTTGCCGACATGCTGGCAACAGCGTATATGTCGCTGCCGTCCGGTCGACCGTAAGCTGTGCGCAGGTGATATGCAGGGGCATAGAGTGGAAGGTGGAGTACCTCCTCCAAGTTGTTCGGAGTAAAATGGACCAAAGCCGGCGGAGTTAAGTGGTGTTAACCGTGGGGGTCCCGAGGGTAGTCCTGGGTGGTGCTGGGGCGACTGGGAGAGTTTTACACCTATGAAGCCCGAAAGTGTCCGCAACGCTATAGGCTCTGAAAGGGAAGTGCAGAGGCTCTAAAAGCATCCTTTCTAGCAGAGGTAAGGTAGATCCGAGGTAGTGGTCATGGGTAGCGCCTATTGGATCACTCCCAGACTACCGTGTCCGGTGGAAGACACCGGAAGCCGGGGAACCATAAATAGTAAATAGATTAACCGCTCACGGCAGCCTCCGGAGTCCCGTAGAGCTCAATGCACAAGGGAAGAGTGTCATAGATAGTCCAGTTCATGAAGTGGCTTGACTGTTAGCCACTGGCAAGACACCGATAGAGCGGGGTTTTCACTCCTGTGGGCAAAATGGAAATGCACCCCAGAAACGATAACCACATAAGGTGAATGCCGACTAGAGTATGTCAACACATGCATGCCCGAAGGGTGTGCCAGGAGACGTGTCGGACCACCCTTAGCAGAGAAAGGTGTACTCAAATGGTTGGAGCAAACTGATATGAGAGTTTCTGGCATGAGCTAAAACTACCTTAAAGTCCATACGAGAACTCTCCTACTCCAACAATCAATCCTCTCTAGACCTTAATTGAGTGCAGCATCACGCTTAATGACATTAGGTTTTATCGTTTACTTTACTCTTACACTGGTGTAAACCTTTGGTGGTAAGTTTGAAGCGGTTTGGTGCGGTCGCAACCCTGGGATCCACCTTCCTAGCGGTGCCCCCATTACAGCATATCCTTAAGCCAGCTGCTGGCTTAACTCCTCTCACGATTAATAGTTTCTGACCCTCGGCACTGACCTTGCGTGAATACTGGTAACCTTGTCTAGAACAAGTAGCCCAGTGTGGACAGCGCAATGGCTACTACCGAACTTCGAACCAGAATGGAATCCAACTCACATTCTGATCTTGACTTTGACGAGAAGACCGCCAACAAGTTTCGTGAGTCGGTTTTCGCGGATGTTCGCCGTATCGACTGAGATGGCCACCAGCTGCTCTTGGAGCGCGCTTCTATTCAGTTAGCCGTTGCATGTCCTGACCTCCTGATTACAGACCCTCGCACCCCAGGGCCCTCATTTTTCCAAGACCCGTCCCGGGTCCATAACATGCTCCATCCCCTGTCGCATGGCGTTTTGTTTAGTGAGCGCTGCGCCGAATTCGTCGAATCTTACGTTGTCCGGGAAGTATCCAAGTCGATTGAGGTAGAGAAGCGGGAACTGAAGAACTGGAACACCCAGCAGCAGCAGGTGTTCCGAACACAGATTACTACGGCAGCGGTGGAATCGATGAAGGTGCAGCAGGGGGCATACCTGCCGATAATAAGGGATCTGCAGGCATTGAAGACTCAGATGGCAGCCTTGGGAAAGGTTTTTGAAGGAGGGTATAGTATTCATGCTGAGCATGATGTACTGATGTTAGAGGCCATGCCCCCAGTCCCGCTCGTCCATACCAAGCCCGCGAACTTCGGCATGGAGTTGGCCACGAGAGCCAGAGGCGACCAGTGGAGGGCATACCCGAGCTCAATCAGTATACGGATATTGGAAAGCCTGAAAGGTGAGGGCTACAGCTATACCTCCTCCTTCTCAAGAGCATCTATAGTCTCTCTGTCGCTCCCCCCCTCAATTAGCCCCCTGTAGGTCGGGCAGCCCAACGGTCGCGCCAACTGATGGACATCAAGTAAGGGAAAGGACATCCAAACCGAAGTGCATCACGGCATCAGATACACCTGACCCTACTCCTCGTCCGACCCCAGCTGCAGACATTTCCCGCACAATGCCTTCAGTTCCCACTCTCGTACCTCCTATCGCCGCCCCAAGACCTACACCTCTGCCGGTTTCGTTGCCTGCTCCAGATACCTTCGCTGCCAGAGCATTCCCACCAGCACCATCGGCTACCCCAGGGTTCCGGCCACTGCGCGGAGCGTCACCTGGATTCTTCGAACAGGTAAGAGGCCCAGGGGAGCGAATACCCATGGCTCCGTCACGAGGCACTCCAATCCACGGACCTGGGATGCCGGCTCGCTCCATTCCTTGCGCACACTCGTCCCCATAGCACCCTCGAAGCCAAGTCTTCCCGCCATTCTCCCTACCGTCACAAGTCCCGATTCGGACTGCCAAGACAGGTTCTGTCTATCAGGCTGCAAGGCAGAAGAGACCCGAATGGGGTGGATTAATTACCACTCCTATGGGTGTAGGAAGGGACCACGAATCCCAGTGCGACATCAAAGGAGCCAGAAAGAAGGAGCCGACCAACATGTGGGTACTGTGGGTCATGGAGGCACCCTGGCCCCCCCGATGCAACCCTTGAGCTGTCCAGAGTTCAAGTCTTTTCTCCGGACAATACAGACGGCGCCCAACCCAACTCCTGAGAGTGGGCGATGGTGTGTTCCACCCCTGGCACCAGGACCATCAGGGCTTAATCCGGTGGAGGATGGCAACCAGGATGGCCAGGAGGAACCCTTTGATGGGTACGATAGACCCCGGGAATCCCAAGGGGGGAATACCAGAGGTAGTGGGGACCGCAATCCCCCACCTGGAGGTGGTAATGTGGGAGTAGGAGTAGATCCAGGGGACTCTGACCATGACAGCGCGGATGATGATGACGATAGAGATTGTCTCCCGGATGTGACCCCCTTCGTCAGTGCTCGCGAGCATGACTGGAGCAAGGAGAAGAAACCAGGGTGGGATCGCCGGGCCAAGAGGCTGGCCAGAGCTCTGAGGGGTACTGGTGCGACTTCGAGGCCAACACCAAGACACTGGCAGAAGAAGCCGGAGGGGCGGACTGGTATCCCTCCATTCAAGGGCAAAGTTACAGAACTCCGGAGCTTCTTGACCTTGGTAGAAGTCAAATTTGAATGCTTTACGGATTGCAAGTTAACGGACATGGATAAGGTAAACTTGGTGATCCCGCTTCTTGAAGACTCCGCCCAGGCATGGTATCTGGGGTTGCCGGGGCACATTTACAAGGAAGCTGCCAAGCGCACTGGCGTCTCTGTCAAAGACAGCAACCCCTTACGGACATGGAAAGGGTTCCGAGAATGGCTGGAACGGAGTTACGGCAGAGACCAGGCTGTGCGACATCGATCCCTTCTCGCGTGGTGAGTCCTTGTGATGAAGCCCCATCACATGGATGAGTACCTGGATAAGATAGTTGATTTTATGTATAAGGTTAGCTATACAGATCCAGTACAGACACGAGACAAGGTTGAATCAGGAATCACACAAGAGGTTCGGAATACGTGGGCACTTAAGGAGCCCCATCCAACTGACCTGAAGGAGTACCTTGATCTTGTCCGGAAGGTCAGGCACAGGCTGAAGGACAACAACCGGTTCAGCAACCGCGTCATCCACCCAGCCCCTCAGTCTCAACCCGCGGAGAAGTAGGAGGATAGATCCTCTACATTGGGCAGGTTCAAGAGGAAGGAAAAAGGTTTGGGCAGACCAAACCAGAGGTCTGCCAAACCTACTAATTTCAATGCGGGGAAACAGGCAAAGCCGGCGACTTCTGAGTATGCAATAGCGCATGAGGAAATCCGGTGGACTTTGACTGAACACCGGAGAAAGCACAACCAGTGCATCAAGTGGGGTTAAAGAGGTCACTTTTGGACAAAGTGTACCACGACGGCCCCACTCGTTAGTTTATCCAAACAGGCCCGTGGGTTGAAACGGTCAGCTCTGGGAAGCGAGCCCGCTAGAACGGACAAGCGACTAAAGCGCATTGAAGCGCCCCCTCCGCATTCCTCATCAAAGATACTTTTAGTCCGCCCAGCATCACCTCAGAACATGGAGGTTGGCACGGACGGCTCGGAATAGGTAGGAACCCATTCCGTTTAAGGTGTAACCTTATTAACACGCAGCCATAGACCCCGGAGAGATAGATGGACATAAGGCGCGGAGGTGGCGGTGGAGATGGGTAAGTACCCTTCTACCACATAAACGACCCTGATAGTGACTACACCCACCTGGTACTGGCAGGTAGATGTTGTGGGCCATGCGCGGTAGGCTGGGCTATCTCTCCTTTGTTGGGTTTCTATTTGTTTCCTTTGTTCTAGTTATACGTATTTCCTTCAAGATTTCCTTAGCTACATGGGCAAGTCAGGGGACATTATTTTGGTTGAGGCAGGGTGAGATCCTGCTCGTGGAGAGGCATGACATTGGGGAAGCAAGGCTGCTTGGCTTGGAACGGGTCCGACAGCAGACTTCTACCCACCTGGGGAAAAGATTGTTATGTTTAGTACAAGCGGAATTGGTTTGGGCTTGACTTGATCAAATAAAAGATGCTATTTTCAAGTGTAGCTGAGGAGGGTTTAGTACTCGAAATCATGCTGGCATGATAGTGAACACACCAGTTATTGATAAAAGACGAAACCCAATCTCTTAATATTTACCGACCCATTGTGGCCGCTCTTGTGTCGAAAGGCAAAAGACTGAAAGGATTTCCTAAGCCAGGATGACTAAGTCCCTAAGACAAGTGAAGAGGCAGGAGCGTGACAACTTGGCTTGTCATACTAAGTCTATCCACCTGCGGCTCAAGTTAGACTGCAAGATAGAAGCGAGACAGGTAAGCTCGGAAGAACTCCACCTGCTCGATAGTTGAGCTGCTGGGCCGGTGCTTAGCAGCTGATGGGTTAAGCAGACTCAGGCATCTTGTGTATGATGAAAGGTCCACGTGCTGATAAGCAACGCCAGCGGTAATCACATTCCTGGGTCAGGTCTACACTATACTAAGTCATTAGAGAAGAGGATAGGTGACCACCACAATGAGATGCGGTTTGAAGTCACAGATATACCCGACACCAAGGTGGATGGGTGCCCACCTATGGCTTGGTTGAGAGACCATAACCTCGACCTACCATTGGCAGACTGGATCACTAACCTGGCACTCAGATTTCTGCAAGGCTAACTGCCTGGCAGAGCAGTGGCGGTTAGTGTTCAGGACTGGTGAAGAGTTACTAGCCGAAGACACTAGTAATGTGTACCTATTGGGAATTGTGCAATTCTCCGATGAGGCAGGTGCCAACATTACGGTTAAGCTACTCCCCATGTATAAGGACTATGGGGATATCTTCAGTCAAGGACGGATTGAGGCATTGCCAGAGCACTCGAAGTATGACCATACAATCGAGTTGCAACTCGCAACTCAATGCCCGTTTGGGCCTATCTATACGTTATCGGAAAAGGAGCTTAGGGCACTGCGGGAATATCTCAACGATATGCTGCCAATGGGAAAGCTACGGCAATCCAGTTCCTCGGCAGCAGCCCCTATCCTCTTCATGCCAAACCCAGGTGGTACATTAAGACTGGTAATAGATTACTGAGGGCTGAACAAAATCACCGTAAAGAGCAAGTACCCTTTATCGTTGATGAACAAATTGCGAGGTAGGTTAGGAAAAGCGGTTGTGTCCACCAAGTTGGACTGGAACAATGGCCACTACGTTCCGAGGATGGCAGAAGGTTAGGAATGGAAGAAAGCCTTCCGGTGCAGATATGGACTATACAAATGCACGGTCATGCCGTTTGGGTTGTGTAATGCCCTGGTAATATTCTAAAGCATGATAGATGAGGTCTTTCTGGATCTGATGGATGAAGGAGTCATCGCGTACCTGGACGACACCCTGATCTACTGCGAAACTATGGATGAGCACGTCGCGATGATGAGAGGTGTGATGGAGAAGTTGCCGACAGCTAGGCTATGTGTAAGTATCAAGACGTACAGTTTCGACCAACGGGAAGTTGAATTCCTTGGACACAGGATCTACGATGTGGGGAGCTCTATGTTGTCGCAGACGGTGCAGACAATGAGGGATTGGGCACCTCCGACATGCATCGTCGACATTCAAAGCTTTGCGGGCTTTGCCAACTTCTACCGTCAGTTCATAGCAGGTTTCAGCAAGAGAGTGAAACCTCTGACAGACTTGACAAAGAAGGATGTCCGGTGGGAATGGACACCTGGGTTTGGGCTGGCCTTCCATCACTTAAAGGAAGCGTTCATGTCCGAACCTATCCTAGCATATTTTGACCCGGAACGGCCAACCGGGCTGCAAACCGACGGTAGTGACTTTGTATTAGGAGCCGTCCTCTCCCAGCTCTGTGAAGATCAGAGATGGCATCCAGTGGCCTACCATAGTAGGAAGTTTCATCCAGCGGAGATTAATTATGATGTCCATGGCAAGGAATTGACTGCCATGGTGGTGGCGTTCAAGCAAAAGGATCATTTGCTGCGTGCAGTAACGGACCGGTTGGTGATCTATACAGATCATACGAATTTGGAGTACTTCATTAGTACCAAGGTGCTTAACCGCAGGGAGCACCCCTGGGCTGAGGTCCTACAACCGTTTGACTTCAAGGTGGTTTACAGAGAAGGACAGTTAAATGAGAAGGGAGATGATTTGTCGCGGTGTAGGGACTACCGCCTTGAAGGGGTGCGTGATTTTCCGCGCCAGTCGTTTTTTCGCCCCGGACAGTGAGTTGAGAGCCAGGAACGGAACGTCCTGTGACCACAAGTGTTGGAGGTGTGCCAATGATTTTGACTCCAGTCATTCTTTTTGGATCAACTGTGGGTAGCGATAACTGGAGACCAGGAATAGTGGCGGATCCTGAAGGCAATGGCTATCGGTGACAAAGAGGTCAACCAACATTTCACGACGGAAAAGGGCTTACTCCTGTACAAGAACAGGTGGTATGTTCCCAAGGGCCAGCATCTGAAGCAGACAATCATGCAGGCTAGGCATGACTCCGGGATCGCAGGGCACTTCGGGACATACAAAACTATTGGCAGGGTTAGGGCTAACTTCTGTTGACCAAAGCTGGACCAGCACATCACCAACTATGTGCGACCAGGTGATGCATGCCGAAGAAATAAGTCCATTAGGCACAAGATGTTCTGGCTACAGGAACCTATCGAGGTTCCTATGCGGCTGTGGACAGCGATTTCAATGCACTTCATTGTAGCGCTGCCAGATTCTGGCAGGTATGCCAAGATCTGGGTCATAGTGGACAGATTCTCGAAAATGGCCTACTTCATACCCCTGACCATGGAGGTACCTATGAAGGAGCTTGCCTTGATGTTTCTGAAGGGAGTTTGGTGCCTTCATGGACTACTAGAGTCAATCGTCTCCGATGGAGATAGCCGATTCACGTCCAAGTTCTGGCTGAGTCTAATGCACTTGTTCCTAGGAAACTAAACGTTTCGATTCCATTCCACCCTGAGACTGATGGGGAAACCGAGAGGGTTAATCAGACACGGGAGCAGTACTTGCGTAGCTACAGTTCCTACCAGCAGGATGATTGGGTTTCGCGGCTACCCCTTGTACAGTATGTGTACAACACCTGGATAGCAGAATCCAGCAGGTTTTTACCATTTGAAATCAACTATGGGTTTAACCCCAGGACAAAGTGGTCCGGTGTCGTCTCTGATACTCAAGGACTACACCCTAGTTGTGAGCTCTTGGTCAAGGAAGTGGAAGGAACCTGGGAAGAGATTCGAGAAACGATTCAACGGGCACAAGAAAGGCAACGGAAATGGCACGACGAGAAAAGGTTGCCATCATCGGACTCTGTTACCTCGGAGGATGTGACCACGGGGCCGGCGAGGAAAGAGGACCGCGTGATGTTAAACCAAGGAAACATCCGCACAAAGCATCCGATGGAGAAGCTGGACCAGGGGATGTTTGGGCCTTTGGTGGTCAAACATCGAGTGGGTAACCGGGCCTAGGAACTCCAACCGCCCACTAGATGGAGCATCCACCCAGTTTTCAATGTCATATTGCTCGAACCCTATCGTGAGGATCCGGCAGCAGGTAGGGTCAAGGAAGTCCCAATCCCGGAACTTGTAGACAACGAGCCCAGTTACATTATCCTAGCAGTTGTGGATAGTCAATGGTACGGAGGAGTGAAGGCCAAGTTTCCATCGCGCTTCATCCCGTACCTCGTTTCATGGAAAGGCTACGGGGCTGAGGAGAATTCATGGGAGCCCTATGAGATGCTAGAATGGAGAGGCTTACAGGCCATTCTTGATTTCCACCAAGGGTATCTGTCCAAGCCCAGGGACCATAGGGCCTTGTGGGAATCGAGTCGTGGAAATAACAGAGGATGGTGAGGGTCCGGGACAGACTGTCGAGAAGAGGGGAGTGATGTAACGACCCAGCATACATGAGGTATGGCTGATGGAACCTATACCCATTCAGGTAACCAGGAGGCGAAGTGGTAGGAACAGGGAGGCAAGTAGGTACTTGACCTGCGGAGACCCGATGGCCCAGGCTCAGAGAATTAACAGAATTGGCTGGTCAGGGACTTTGCTACCTGGATACGCCCACGACCGGTATCCAGATACTTTGGGACTTCTGAAGCGGCAGTCGCTCAGCTAGGCCGGGTAACTGGAGACAGGTCAAAAGGTCTATCTCCGGCGACGGGATAGACAGGGTAACAGGGAAAAGTTATCTTGACTGCGGGACAAGGTTACCTTACCCTCCAGATCAGGTTACCCTACCCTGGGGCTAGGGTTACCCTACCTTTCAATACGAGGTCTCTCGCGGAGTTCGGGGAAATTGACCGCAATGTTTGTCACGGGGGGCCATGCATGACACTGGACTCAGGGGTTCCGGAGGATGCTATTGGCCCAGCTACGTAGCTTCAAGGAAGCTGTAAATTGGAGATATTATTCCTATCATACCCCTCCGGCCCCGCCTTGAGGCCCGAATATCATGGGCAAGCGGTTGTGTAGTTGTGTGCAGTCTAGCAAAGAGGAATCTTGGCCGACATGCTTGCAACACCGGATACGTCGCTGCTATCTGGTCGACCGTATCCTGTTCGCAGGATATACAAGGAGTCACTGGGTGGAAGGTGGAGTACCCCCTCCAAGTTGTTTCCAGTAAAACGGAGCAAAACCGATGGAGTTATCGGGTGTTAACCGCGCGGGTAGCGAAGATCATCCCCGGTGGGGCTGGGGCCACTGGGCGAGTTTTACACCTACCAAGCCCAAAAGTGTCCCCAACACTATAGGCCCTGAAGCGGAAGTGCCAGAGACACTAAAAGCATGATTCCTACCACAGGTAAGGTAGATCCGAGGTAGTGGTCATGGGTAGCTCCGATTGGATCACTGTCGGACTACTGTGTCCTGCGGAGGACGGCGGAAGCCCAGGACCCGTAAATGCTAAATAGATAAACCGCTCCCTGTAGCTTCTGCAGTCAAGTAGAGATCAATACACATGAGAAGGGTGTCATAGCTAATCTGGTTCATAAGGTGCCTTGACTCTTAGCCACTGGCAAGACACGGGTAGGCAGAGGTTTTGAATGTAATGGGGGCAGCGCTAGGAAGATTGATCCCCAGGTTGCGACCGCACCGAACAACTTCCAACTTATCACCAAAAGGTCACCCTGATGTAAGAGTAAAGTAAGCGGTAAAACTTAAGATCGTTAAGACGGACACTTCACTCAATTAAGGTCTCGAGAGGATTGATTGTTGGAGTAGGAGACTTCTCGCATAGACTTTCAGGTAGTTTTATCTTATGCCAGAAACTCCCCCATCCGTTTACTCCAACTTTTTGAGTACACCCTTCTCCGCTAAGGGTGGTCCGACAAGTCTCCTGGCACACCCTTCGGGCATGCATGTGTCGCCACACTCTAGTCGGCTTTCATCTTATGTGGTTATCCTTTCTGCAGTGCATTTCCATTTTGCCCGCCGGAGTGAACACCTCTGCACATCAGTGTCTTACCAGTAGCGAACAATCAAGGCACCTCATGAACTAGACTATCTATGACACCCTTCCCATATGCATTGATCTCTACTTGACTCTGGAGGCTACGGTGAGCGGTTTATCTAGTTACTCTTTACGGGTCGTAGTCTTCCGGTGTCTTCTGCAGGACACGATAGTCCGTGAGTGATGCAAGGGGCGATACCTATGACCACCATTTTGGATCTACCATACCTGTGGTAGGAATCATGCTTTTAGTGTCTCTGCACTTCCCCTGCACAGCCTATAGTGTTGGGAGCACGTTTGGGCTTGGTAGGTGTAAGACCCTCCCTGTTGCCCCGGCACCACCTGGGACTACGTTCAGGACCCCCACGGTTAACCCCCATTAACCCCGTCAGTTCTGGTCCGTCTTACTCTGAACAACTTGGAGGAGGTACTCCACCTTCCACCCTATGCCCCCTTATGTATCCCGCGAACAACCTGCGGTCGACTGGACAGCAGTGACATATACGTTGTTGCCAGCATGTCTCCAAAGATTCCGCTTTGCTACACTGCACACAACTACACAATCATTTGGCCATGACGTCCGGGCCTCAAGGCGGGGCCGGAGGGGTATGATAGGAATAATGTCTTCAATTTACAGCTTCCTCGAAACTACGTAGCTCACCCAATAGCATCTCCCGGAACCCCAGATACCAGTATCATGCATGGCTTCGTGTGACAAACTTTCCAGTCAATTTTCCCCTACTCCCCAAGGGACTTCATATTGAAAGGTAGGGTAACTCTGGACTCTGGGCAGGGTAACCCAAGACCCNCTAAGTCCAACTTGGTGAACACAACGGCTTTCCCTAACCTATCTTGCAGCTCGTTCATCACCGGTAGAGGATACTTGCTCTTCACCGTGATTTTGTTCAGCACTCCGTAAGCTATTACCAGTCTTAGTGTACCATCTTGTTTTAGCACGAAGAAGATAGGGGCTGCTGCTGAGGCACTGGATCGCCGTAGCATTCCCGTTCGCAGCATGTCATTGAGATATTCCCGGAGTGCCTCCAGCCCCTTTTCCGATAACGGATAGATAGGCCTGAATGGATGTTGTGTTCCAGGTGGCAACTCGATCGTTTGGTCATACTTCGCATGCTCTGGTAATGCCTCAATCGGTTCTTGACTGAAGATATCCCCATAGTCCTTATACTCCGGGAGTAGCTTAACCGTAATGTTGCCACTTTCCTCATCGGAGAATAGCACAATTCCCAATAGGTGCACATTACTAGGGTACTCGGCTAGTAACCCTTCATCGGTCATGAACACTAACCGCCCTTGCTCTGCCAGGCAGGTAGACTCGCAGAAATCTGAGCACCAGGTTAGTGATCCGGTCTTCGAGTCTATGTCAGGGTTATGGCCTTTCAACCAAGACATAGGCAGGTACCCATCCACCTTGATATCGGGCATATCTGCCACTTCAAAGCGCATCTCATTGTGGTGGTCACCTATCCTCATTTTCAGTGACTTGGTATAGTGTAGACCTGACCCCGGAATGTGATCACTGCTAGCGTCGCTTAGCGGCATGTGTACCTTTCGTCGTACACATGGTCCCTGAGTCTGCTTAACCCATCGGCTACTAAGCACCAGCCCAGTAGCTCCACTATCGAGCAGCAGGAGTGCTTCCGCGCTAACCTGTCTAGCTCCTACCTGCCAGTCTAACTTAACCTGCAGGTGGATAGACTTAGTATGACGAGGCAAGTTGTCACGCTTCTGCCTCTTCGCTTCTCTTGGTGACCTAGTCATCTTGGCTTAGTAATTCCCTTTAGTCTCTTACCTTTCAACACAAGAGCGGCCACAACAGGTCGGTAAATGTTAAGGGATTTGGTTTCGTCTTTTCTCAATAGCTAGAGTGTTTACTATCACGCCAGCATGATTTCGGGTACTGAACCCTCCTCAGGTAAACTTGGAAACAGTATCATTCATTTGATCAAATCCAGCCTGAACCAATTCGGTTTATACTAAACATAACCACTTTTTCCAGAGGTGGGTAGATGTCCGCTGTCGGACCGGTTCCAAGCGAAGCAGCCTTGCTTCCCTAATGTCGAGCGTCTCCTCGAGCGGGCCCTCACCCGACCTCAACCCCAATAGTGTCCTATGACTTGTCCATCCAGCTAAGGAAATCCTGAAAGAAATACAAATAACGAGAACAAAGGAAATAACCTGAAACCCAACCACGGCGAGATAGCCCGATCCACCGCGCACGGCCCGCAACATCTATCTGCCCACACCCCCTGGGTGTAGTCAGTATCAGGGTCGTCAATGCAGTAGAGGGGTACTTACCCATCCGAGAAGCCACCTCCGGGTTTCCTTTTCATCCATCCCTCATGGGTCTATGGATATAGGTTAGTAAGGTTATACCTTAAGCAAAATAAATTCTTACCTATTCCGAGCCGTTAGTATCAACCTCCATGATCTGAGGTGATGTCTGTCGGACTTCAAGTATCTTTGACGAGGTAGCCGGAGGGGGCGCTTCAAGGGGCTTTAGCCGCTTGTCAGTTCCTGTGGGCTCACTTACCGGGGCTGACCGTTTCAACCCACGAGCCTGTTTGGACGAACTAACGACTGGGGACGTCGCGGTGCACTTTCTCCAAAAGTGACCCGTTTGTCCACACTTGGTGCACTGGTTGTGCTTTCTCCGACGTTCGGTCAAAGTCGACGGGATTTCCTTATGCGCCAGGGCATACTCAGAAGTCCCCGGCTTTGCCTGTTTCCCCGCATTGAAATTAGTAGGTTTGGCAGACCGCTGGTTCTGTCTGCCCGAACCTTTATCCTTCTTTTTAAACCTTCCGGAAGTTGAGGACCTATCCTCCTTCTTGTCCGTTGGTTGAGACCGTTGGACAGGGTGGATAACTCGGTTGCTGAACCGGGTGTTGTCTTCCAGTGTGTGTCCAACCTTCCGAAGAAGATCAAGGTAGTCGTTCAAGTCGGTGGGATGGGGCTCCTTCAGTGCCCACGCGTTCCTCACTTCTTGAGTAATGCCCGACCGTACCTTATCTCGTACCTGCACAGGGTCTGTATAGCTAAGCTTATACATATAGTCAATTATCTTGTCCAGGTACTCATCGATGTGATGTGGCTTCATCACTAGGTCTCGCCACTCAAGGAGGGATCGGTCTCGTTCCGCTTGGTCACCGCCGAAACTCCGTTCAAGCCGTTCCCGGAATCCTTTCCACGTTCTTAACGGGTTACTGTTATTAACTGGAACTCCGGTACGCTTGGCTGCCTCCTTATTGATGTGGGAGTGCAGCCCAAGATACCATGTTCGGGCAGTATCTTCTAGAAGGGGGATCACCAGGTTTACCTTGTCCATATCGGTCAACCTGCACCCAGCAAAGTACTCGAACTTAACCTCTACCAGCGTCAAGAAGCTGGCGAGTTCGGTGACCTTTCCCTTAAACGCCGGAATGCCGCTCAGCTTTTCCGGCTTCTTCTGCCGTTGTCTAGATGATGGTCGTGCAGCCGCCCTACTCCGTAGTTCCCTTGACAGCTTCTTAGCACGGCGGTCCCACCGTCGTTTCTTCTCGTCGCTCCAGTCATCCTTGCGAGCGCCGAGAAAAGGGGTCAAGTCGGGGAGCGAATCGGCATCATCATCATCCGAGCTATCATGGTCAGAGTCCCCAGGATCTCCACCTGCTCCCGTAGTACCACCGACAGGTGGTCCATTTCCACCTCCACTACCCCCGGTATTTCCACCTGGGGTCTCGCGGGGTCTATCATACCCATCAAACCTTTCCTCCTGGCCATCCTGATTCCCATCCTCGGGGGGGTTAGCCCCTGATGGTACTGATGCCGGTGGTGGAACAGGTCGTTGCCCACTCTCAGGAGTTGGGTTCGGAGCCGCCTGAGTCATCGCCAGAAACGACTGAAGCTCTGGACAACTCAAAGGTTGCATTGGGGGCCCCGCGTGTCTCCATGACCCACAGTACCCACATGTTGGTCGTCCGTCTCCCTCCTTCTGTCTTCTTCGGTGCCTTACCGGGGTCCGTGGTCCCTTCCTGCACCCGTACGTGTGGTAATGAATCCACCCCATACGGGTTTCTTCCGATTTGCAGCCCGACAGACAGTACTCGTCTTGGCTGTCCGACTCACCACTAGTGATCGTGGGGAGGATGGAGGGAAGAGTTGGTTTTGAGGGGGCAGAGGGAATCACGGGTGCCCAAGGAACGGAACGAGCGGGTGTCCCAGGTCCGGGGATCGGAGTCCCTCGTGATGGAGCCATGGGTGCTCGCTCTTCCTGGCGCCTTACCTGTTCAAAGAATCCAGGTGAAGCCGCACGCAGCGGCCGGTACCCTGGGGTAGCCGATACTGCTGGTGGGAAAGCTGTGACAGGGAAGGTATCAGGAGCGGGCAACGAAACTGGTAGAGGTGTGGGTCTTGGGGCGGCGCTAGATGGTATAGGGGTTGCAACTGAAGGGGTTGCCGCAGGGATGACAGGAGCAGGGGTTGGTCGAGGTGTAGGGTCAGGCGTATCTGGTGCCGTAATACCCTTCGGCTTGGAGGTCCTCTTTCTTATCCGACGTCCATCCGTTGGCCCGACCGTAGGGCTGCCCGACCCACTGCGGGCAATTGATGGGGGGACCGGCAGGGGGCCGGTAGATGCTCTTGAGAAGCAAGGGGTATACCTATAGCCGTCACCTTTCAGGCTTTCCAACATTCGTAAGCCGATTGGGCTCAAATACGACCTCCATTGGTCGTCTCTGGCTGTCATAGCCAACTCCATGCCGAAGTTCTCGGGCTTGGTATGGACGAGCGGGAGTGGGGGCGCTGCCTCTAACATAAGCACGTCATTCTCGGCATCCATACTATACCCGCCGTCGAAAGCCTTCTCCCATGCTGTCATCTGAGTCTTTGATGCTTCCTGATCTCTTATCATCCGCAGGTATGCCTCCTGCATGACTTTCATCTATTCCACCGCTGCCATAGTAATCTGGGTCCTGAACACCTGCTGGTGCTGGGTGTTGCAGTTCCTCAGTTCCCGCTTCGCTTCCTCGATCGACTTGGATACCGCCGGGACGGTGTAAGATTCAACGAACTCGTGGGAGGACTCGCTGAATGGGACCTGTTGCAGCGGGGGAGGGGTCACATTGTGGATGAGGGTAGGGTCTTGGAAGAATGAGAGTGCCACAGTGCGTGGGTCTGTAATCATAAGTTCCAGACATTCAATGGGTAACTGAATAGGGGCACCCTCCAAGAGCAACTGGTGGCCGTCCCAGTCAATACCACAAACATCCGCAAAAACCGGTGCACGAAACGTGTTGGAGGTATTCTCGTTAACGTCAAGGTCTGAATCTGAGTTGGATTCCATTCTGGTTCGAAGTTCGGTACTAGCCCTTGTGCTTTCCACCCTGGGCTACTTGTTCTAGACAAGATAACCAGTATTCAAGCAAGGTCAGTACAGAAAATTGGAAAACAATTAATCAGGAGAGGAGTTAAGCGAGCAGCTCGAGTAACAATATACTGTAACGGGAGCACCCCTAGGAAGACGGATCCCAAGGTTGCCACCGCACTGAACAACTTCAAACTTAACGCCAAAAGGTCACCCGGATGTAAGAGTAAAGTACGCGGTGAAACTTAATATCGTTAAGCCTGACGCTTCACTCAATTAAGGTCTCGAGAGGATTGATTGTTGGAGTAGGAGAGTGCTCGCGTAGACTTTCTGGTAGTTTTATCTTATGCCAGAAACTCCCCCATCACTTTACTTCAACTATTTGAGTACACTCTTCTCCGCTAAGGGTGGTCCGACACGTCTCCTGGCACAGCCTGCGGGCATGCATGTGTCGACACACTCTAGTCGGCGTTCACCTTATGCGGTTATCGTTTCTGCGGTGCATTTCCATTTTGCCTGCCGGAGTGAAAACTTCTGCGCATCGGTGTCTTGCCAGTGGCTAACAGTCAAGGCACCTCATGAACTAGACTATCTATGACACCCTTCCCATATGCATTGATCACTACTTGACTCCAGAGGCTACTGTGAGTGGTTTATCTAGTTACTCTTTACTGGTCGTGGGCTTCCGGTGTCTTCCTCAGGACACGATAGTCTGGGAGTGATCCAATGGGCGCTACCCATTACCACTACCTCGGATCTACCTTACCTGGGGTAGGAATCATGCTTTTAGTGTCTCTGCACTTCCCTTTCAGAGCCTATAGTGTTGGGAGAACGTTCGGGCTTGGTAGGTGTAAAACTCTCCCAGTCACCCCGGCACAACCCGCGACTACCTTCGGGACCCCCAGGGTTAACCCCTGTTAACTCTGTCAGGTCTGGTCCGTTTTACTCCGAACAACTTGGAGGAGGTACTCCACCTTCCACCCTATGCCTCCCTGTATATCCTGCGAATAGCTTGCCGTGGACCGGACGGCAGCGACGTATACGTTGTTCCAAGCATGTCTCCCAAGATTCCCCCTTGCTAGACTGTACACAACTACACAACCGTTTGCCCATGACGTCCGGGCCTCAAGGCGGGGCCGGAGGGGTATGATAGGAATAATGCCTTCAATTTACAGCTTCCTCGAAGCCAGGTAGCCCGCCCAATAGCATCCCCCAGAACCCCAGATACCAGTATCATGCATGGCTTCGTGTGACAAACTTTCCAGTCAATTTTCCCCAACTCCCCTAGGGACTTCGTATTGAAAGGTAGGGTAACTCAGGACTCTGGGCAGGGTAACCTGATCCCGAGAGTAGGGTAACTTTGTCCAGCGGACAAGTTAACTTTTCTCTCTTACCCTGCCTATCCCGTCGCCAGTGATAGACCTTTCTGACCTGTCTTCAGTTACCCGGCCTAGCTGAGCAACTGCCCCTTCATAAGTTCCTAAGTATGCTGACACCGCTCCCACGTATACCCAGGGACCTAAGTCCCTGACCAGCCAATTCTGCTCATTCTTGGAGCCCGTGCCATCGGGTCTCTATAGGTCAAGTACTTACTTGCCTGCCGGTTCCTATCAGTTCGCCTCCTGGCTACCTGTATGGGTATAGGTTCCACTTGCCATAGCTCATTTATGCTGGGTGATTACATTCAATACGGTGGGGAAAATGGAAATGCACTGCAGAAAGGATAATCGGTTAAGGTAAACACCGACTAGAGTCTGGCGACATATGCATGCCCGCAGGCTGTGCCAGGAGACCTGTAGGATCACCCTTAGAGGAGACGGGTGTGCTCGAACGGTGGCAGTAAACTTATGGGGTGGTTCCTGGCATAAGATAAAACTACCTTAAAGTCTATACGAGAACTCTCCTACTACAACAATCAATCCTCCCGAGACCTTAATTGAGCGAAGCATCAGGTTTAACGATATTCAGTTTAACCCTTTACCCTACTCTTACATTGGTGTGAACCTTTGGTGATAAGTTTGAACTTGTTCAGTGCGGTCGCAACCTTGGGGTCCATCTTCCTATGGGTGCCCCCGCTATACTTCCATAAACCACTAACAGGTCACCTTTCCCTATTGGTGTATGGCTTTTGCGCCGTTTTGCTGCCGTTCTGGTGTTCCTAAACTGTTCTAGTTTGATAGCATTAAATACAGTACTCTGGATGGTTTGGTGTTTGTTCCGCAATTCGTCGCTGGCCGGTACTGCTGAGTTCTTGACATTCGCTAGGAGGAGTAGCGGGTAGTTGTTTCCAAAAATCGCTTTATATGGTGACATACTGATAGTTTCCGACCATCGTGCCTTTGGGTATGCTGCCGTTTCCAGTATGGTATTAAACCAATTGTTTTGTCTCGCATAGACCAGGTTTTGAACAGCTGTCTTTAATTCGCACATTTTCCTTTCGACCTGTACATTCGTTTCAAGATGGCCTGGTGCCACTTGCATATGCTCAATGCCTAACGATCGACACTGTTGTTTCTACACATGCGACTCCAACCGCAGGTCTGCATCGTTTACTAGAGATGTTGGGCAGCCATGGGGTGTAAAAGCTTTGTTGCGTAGAAGTTCCCAGATTGGCATTTTCTGTTACTTGCTTAGTTGAAGGTATGAGCCACGTGAATCCCTAAAACCTGTCCATCTCAACTAGGATTGTGTCGTATCCCCATGAATTGTAGAAGGGTCTTGCAAAATCAATGGCTATTGATTCAAAAATTTCCGATGGCAGGGTAATTGTCTGCGCCTTTCCTTCTGCTAATTTTGGATGCTCCTTATTTATCTAGCACGTGTGGCATTGGGTCACATACAGTCTGAAATACTTTCGCATTTCAGGCCAAAGTAGGTACTCAGTAGCGTACTGTAAGTTTCGTTCAACACTGTGGTGGCCTTTGTTATGGATTTCGCTAATGACATACTCCCTTAACGTCGTATTTCCATATGCGGGACCTTTTGGGATATACATGCAGTCTTCCCCGTATCTGGGTTTTGCGTATAGCATTGCATTTCCAACCTTGTACAAGGACAAGTCTCCTGTGGAGTCCATACTCTCATTGACCTTTTTTCAAATTGGTTGTCTCCGGTATGCTGGAATGATGTGTGCTCAGAACGTTGCGATCGTTTCATTAACTGTTTGTAATGTGTCGCGTTCGTCTTCTATCTCGCTTCCTCTTGTTGTCCCAGGTGGGCCCTCCTCCTCGTTGTCTTCCAAGACATTGTATAGCCTGCGGCGATATTCAGTTATCGCCTGAGGCATTACTGAAACTATTGTTTCATTGCTAAAGGTGTCTAGCCATTCTGCTCATCTAATCGGTAGTGGGCTGTCAGGTCCTGGCATTCGGAACACCACTGTTGTTGCGGTCGCAAGATTGCCTATTGGTTCTGGTCCAAGCATATGGAATGCGCGGGTTTCCAGGTTTAGCAGTGCCGGAATTGCACAAGATCTGGGTGTTGGTTGGGCAAGGGTGGATGGCCTTTCTCCCGCACTTGTAACGACCCAACGTACAGTCGTGTCCGTTAAATAATTACACCCCTGCCCGGCAATGGTGCAACGACACCTCTCCCCCACCTCATCACCCACCATGGCACCACCACATACCTGAAGAGAAAAGGAAGACAGGAATCAGCAAATCTATGCACTGCATANCTCTGGACTCTGGGCAGGGTAACCCAAGACCCCAGGAAGGGTAACCTGATCCCGTGAGTAGGGTAACCTTGTCCAGCGGACAAGTTAACTTTTCCCTGTTACCCTGCCTATCCCATTGCCGGTGACAGACCTTTCTGACCTGTTTTCAGTTACCCGGCCTAGCTGAGCAACTGCCCCTTCATCAGTCCCTAAGTACGCTGACACCGCTCCCGCGTGTACCCAGGTACCTAAGTCCCGGACCAGCCAATTCTGTTCATTCCTGGAGCCCGGGCCATCGGGTCTCCATAGGTCAAGTACTTACTTGCCTGCGGGTTCCTATCAGTTCGCCTCCTGGCTACCTGTATGGCTATAGGTTCCGTTTGCCCTAGCTCATGTATGCTGGGTTGTTACATCACTCCCCTCTTCTCTACGGTCCGTCCCAGACTGTTAGCGTCGTCTCTTATTCCCACGACTCGGATTCCCCCCAGACCCTATGGTCCCTGTTCTTGGACCGATATCTTTGGTGGAAATCCTGAACGGCCTGCAAGTCGGTCCCTTCTAGCATCTCATAGGTCTCCCATGAATTTTCCTTAGCCCCGTAGCCTTTCCATGATACCAGGTAGTGGACAAAGCACGACGGAAACTTCCCCTTCGCTTCTCCATGCCATCGGCAGTCCACAACAGCTTCAACAACGTAACTGGGCTGGTTCTCTGTAAGTCCCGCTGTAGGGGCTTCCTTTACCTTACCTGCTTCCGAATCCTCATGATAGGGTTCGAGTAACCTGACATTGGAAACTGGGTAGATGCTGCATCTAGTGGGCAATCGGAGTTCATAAGCTCGGTTACCCACCTAACGTTTGACCACGGAAGGCCCAAACATTCGGTGCTCCGGCTTCTCCACTGGACGCTTCGTGCGGATGTTTTTTCGGTTCAACATCAGGCGGTCCGCGTTCCTTGCCCGCCCCACAGCCACATCCTCCTGGGTAACGTAGTCCGGTGATGGCAACCTTTTCTGGTCATGTCATTTCTGTTGCCTTGCCTGTGCCCCTTGCATCGTTTCTCGAATCTCCGCCCAGGTTCCTTCCCATTCCTTACCCAAGAGCTCACTGCTAGGGTGTATTCCCTGGTTATCAGACACGATACCCCACCAGTTTGTCCTTGGGTTAAACCCATAGTTGAACTCAAAAGGTGACAACCTGGTGGATTCTGATGTCGAGGTGTTGTACGCATACTCCACAAGGAATAACAGCAAAACCCAATCACCTTGTTGGTAGGAACAGTAACTACGCAAGTACTGCTCCCGTGTTTGATTAACCCTTTCTTTCTGCCCATCAGTCTCAGGGTGGAATGCAGGCGAAACGTTTAGTTTCACTTGCAACCAGTGCATTAGACTCATCTAGAACTTTCATGTGAATCGGTTATCTCGGTCGGAGATGATTGACTCGCGGAGTCCATGAAGGCGCCAGACTTCTTTCAAGAATATCAGGGCAAGCTCCTTGATAGGTACCTCACTGGTCAGGGGTATGAAATGGGCCATTTTCGAGAATCGGTCCACTATGACCCAGATCTTGGTATACTATTCGGACTCTGGCAGCGCTGCAATGAAATCCATTGAAATGGCAGTACACAGCCACAGAGGAACATCAATAGATTCCCGCAGCCCGAACTTCTTGTGCCTGATGGATTTATTTCTTTGGCACGCATCACAGGTTCGCACATAGTCAGTGATTTGCTCATCCATCTTAGGCCAATAGAAGTTAGCCCTAACCCTGCCAATGGTCTTGTAAGTCCCGAAGTGTCCCGCGATTCCGGAGTCATGTTCTGCCTTCATGATTGTCTGCTTCAGATTCTGACCCTGGGGAACATACCACCTGTTCTTGTACAGGAGTAAGCTCTTTTCCATCCTGAAATGTCGGTCGACCTCTTTGTCAGCGGGAGCTGTTGCCTTCAGGATTCTTAAGTACTCCTGCTCTTCGGTTATAGCTACCCGCAGTTGATCCAAAAAGGAAGACTGGAGCCGAAATCCCTGGCACACCTGTAACACTTGTGGTCACAAGATGTCCCGTTCCCGGCTCCCAACCCCCTATCCAGGGCGAAAAAACGAATGTGGCGGAAAATCACTCCCCCCTTCAGGGCGGCAGTCCCTATGCTGCGACAAAGCATCTGCCTTCTCATTCAACCGGCCTTCTCGGTAAACCACCTTGAAGTTAAACTGTTGCAGGAACTCTGTCCATCGGTGCTGGCTTCGGTTAAGGACCTTGGTACTATTGAAGTACTCCAAATTCTTACCATCCGTATAGATCACCAACTGCTCTGTTACCGCGCATAGCCAATGATCCCATTCCTTGAATGCTGCCATGATGGCCGTCATTTCCTTGTTATGGACATTATAATTAATCTCCCCTGGGTAGAACTTTCTACTATGATAGGCGACTGGATGCCATCTCTCGTCTTCACAGAACCGGGAGAGAATGGCCCCTAATGCAAAGTCACTACCATCGCTTGCCAGCCGGGTTGGCCGTTCAGGGTCAAAATGTGCTCGGATAGGTTTGGACGTGAATGCTTCCTTGAACTGGTTGAAGGCCTGCTCACATGCAGGCGTTCATTCCCATCAGACATCCTTCTTTGTCAAGTATGTTAGAGGTTTTGCTATCTTGCTGAACTCTTCTATGAACCGACGATGGAAGTGGGCAAAGCCCATAAAGCTTTGAACATCGACGACGCATGTCGGAGGTGCCCAATCCCTGCTTGTCTGCACCTTCTCTGACAACATAGAGATCCCCATATCGGAGATCTTGTATCCGCTGAATTCTACTTCCCTTTGGTGGAAACTGGACTTCTTCATGCTTACACATAGTCTAGCTTTCCGCAATTTCTCTATCACACGCCGCACCATTGCGACGTGCTCTTCCATGCTTTCGCAGTAGATCAGGATGTCATCCATGTACGCGATGACTCCTTCGTCCATGAGATCCCGAAAGACCTCATTCATCATGCTTTAGAAAGTTGCCGGGGCATTACACAACCCAAACGGCATGACCGTGTATTCATACAGTCCATATCTGCACCGGAAGGCCATCTTCCATTCCTCACCTTCTGCCATCCTCAGAAGCTAGTGGCCGTTCTCTAAGTCCAACTTGGTGAACACAACGGCTTTCCCTAACCTATCTTGCAGCTCGTTCATCACCGGTAGAGGATACTTGCTCTTCACCGTGATTTTGTTCAGCACTCCGTAAGCTATTACCAGTCTTAGTGTACCATCTTGTTTTAGCACGAAGAAGATAGGGGCTGCTGCTGAGGCACTGGATCGCCGTAGCATTCA
>PYWC01000002.1:1003524-1035878 GCA_003182015.1 Tuber magnatum | reverse complement strand
CGATATTAAGTTTTACCGTCTACTTTACTCTTACATCTGTGTGAACTTTTGGCGATAAGTTTGAAGTTGTTTGGTGCGGTCGCAACCTTGGGATCCATCTTCCTAGGGGTGCCCCTGTTACAGCACTACTTGGTCCTCTGCCGGTCATTTGTTGCCATTCCCAGTCATTGATTTCGGGGGACTCCGCAGGGCTTGGGTCGATTTCTGTACTTGGGGGGCTTGGTCCCTCACTAACTGGGTGAGGGGTCGGTTTTCTTCGTTGTCTAGGGTGGTTATTTGTGAATTTGATCCCGTTTTCATGATGCGGACAATGATACACGTAATAATGCAGGCAGTGAAATGCGCTATGTTGGAGTTCTTCCAGTGGCATACTGCCCAGGGTACGCTGGTCGCCCCAATTGTTTCCAGCAGTGATTGGGCAGGGACTTTCACAGGGTACAGAGGCCTAATTAGAGTACTTAGTATATGAGTAAGGAGGGGAAGTAGGGGAGAACTCTTGCCTGAGCTCCATTGTGTTTGATTCTTGCTCATAGACCATGTTGCCAGAGATGTTATCCGCTTCCTTTGTGTTATCATGGACATAGAGCGGGTTCAAGTCTGATTCTCCCTCGTATATCTGGGAAAGGGCATCATATAAATAGTTCATACTTCCTGGCGGATAGACTATCTTTGCGTCATATTTCCCCATGGCACATAGCCATCTAACCTGCTTTCTCCTTCGGTTCTTTGCCATTCGCAGGTGTGTTAAGGGTTGGTGGTCTGTAACTATTGTAAAGGAATGTCCCATTAGTACATTGTGGAACCGATTAAGTGCTTCTACTATTGCTAAGGCCTCTTTATCGGTAGTTCCATAATTCATCTCTGCATTGGTGCACTTCCTGCTGTGTAACGCGGCTGGTCGAGCCATCTCGTAAGTGGGTCCCTGTCCCACCCATGCTCCAACTCCTAGATCTGAGGTGTCCATAACCAACCAAATTGGTTCCTTGCTTCATGTGTCTATTGGTCACATGACTTGGTGATCGATAATTCGCTTTTGGACCATATCGAATGCGGTCTGGTGGGTCGTTGTCCATGCGAATTCAGCGTTTCCTGTTAAGTCAGTTAAAGGTGCTGTCAAGGTAGCATGGTGTGGGAGGAACTGAGCAACATAGTTCACTATTCCTAGAAAGCGTTGCAATTCCTTCCTGTTACAAGGAGTTTCCCAGCCTGCATTGCTTGATATTTTTTGGGGAGAGGCATGGATCCCCTCGCTATCCACTATGTGTCCTAGCACTTCCAGCCTACCTGCGAATAGTACTGATTTCTTCTTGATTGCATAGAATTTTCCCTTTTCTTAGTCAATCACATGCTTGACATGTGTGTTTCTCGAGTTATTCTGATGGGTCTGAAAATATGAGAATCCCATCAATGTATACTCATACAAAATGATGTAGAAATTCGCTTAGGAGGTCCTCCATTATTCGCATAAATGTTGCAGGTGCATTCATGTCTCCTTGTAGCATCACTTTACTCACAAATCCTCAGAATGGAGTTTTGAATGAACTGAACTTAACAGTGTCCTTGTCCACCCGTGTTTGGAAATATGCGTCACTTAGGTCAATTTTACTCCTGAATTTTGCTCGTCCTATTTGGTTAAGGATCTGCTGTTGGTTTGGAGTCGATGGACTATCCATGACCATGTAATCGTTCCTCGCGTTCAGGTCCACCATGGGTCGGATCCTTCCATCTGACCTGGGTTGTACAAACATAGGTGCCACTCCAGGACCCTCCGGTCATACAATTACTCCTCTTCGCAATTTCTCGTTCATCCAGTTGATGAGTTTCTCCTTGTAGGCTTCTGGGATCGAATATGTTGGTTGCTTTCGCAGGTCGGTTGGATCCTTTTGCCCAATGTGGTGGCTAATCTTGCGCATGGGGGGTAGCATTGCCAGGACATTGTCTGCAAATACATCTTCGTATTCTTCCAACCCTGTTGTGTTAATATCTGACACAGCGGCTCAGAATTCTCTGCTTGTTGGCTTGCATATCACATGCAGCTTGTCATCGCGAAATTCCACTGCCGTATCCCCATACCTGATAAGAGCATTATGTCTTCTCAGGAATGGCATTCCAATCAGAGCGTCGTATTTCGCCAAGTTACCTACCAACATCTCCTGATTTGTCTATTTCTTTCTCCCGATTCGTACGGTCAGCCCACATTTCTTGTGGCTTGACAAGCAGGATCCTTTCCTGGCCATATTGACTGTTGTTGGTTGGGGTAGAGGTTCCATTGGGATGCCGTAGATAGAGATAAAGGTGGCCCTAACTATGTCACAGCCGATTCTTCCCATGTTGAATAGTACGTTTGCCGGGTGGCCTTCTATGGGGATCGTTCCTCCCAGAGCATCACGGGGCCTTATTGTCCGCCTTGGTTGTGTTCGAAGGCTTACCAATTCCACCAGGTTAATTTCCACTTCATCATATTCGGTTGCTTCCATGTGGTTCGTACTTGTTTCTCGCTTAGTTGATTTCCCTTTTTCCTTTTTGGCATAGCAGTCCTTTGCATAGTGCCCCTTTTTCCCGCATTCAAAACGTGTGCCTTCATTGCGCCATTTCTGTTTTTCATCTTTCTTGTCTTTCGAATCCTTGCGGTAGGGTTTATCCATTTTTGTACTGTCCTGAGATGATGATCCTTTGCCATTCTTCTGCTGTGGTATGTAGGTCCGGTAAACCCCTGTTTCATACAGGATAGTGTCCTTTCGTTCCGCCCGCTTGACTATCTTGTCAACGGAGTCTCCTTCCGCTTCCATGGGTTCTACCTCCTGGTGCAGTCCGGGGTGCATTGCTTCATACAGTCTTTGTCGCAACATGTACTGAGATACCGTCCTGGTAGGCAATCGTCCATAATACATTAAGAGATCCGTCGCAACCAAGGTCATTCGTTCTGCTTTTCCATTCCATACTTGCTGGATGTCCTTGAACATTTTGATTAGTTCCTCCATGTTTCGCGAGGATTGGAAACTCTTCCTCAGGTATTTTATTAGGGTCGTTCCTCAGATCTTTTCTCCACTCTCATAGTGGTCCATTGCTTGGTGGTATGCTACCTCTGCCTTTCCGGTACAGAACCTTCCAAAGTATGCTCCACTTAGTTCTTTGGTTTTATCCACTCTGTGAAGGGCCAGGCATTGCGAAGTGGTTACTACCCATCGGTCAAATGCTTTAGGTTTTAAATCGTCCTGCTCACCCGAGAATGAGGGTGGCAGCGGAAGTTTGATTTTAGGTCCTGTTCGCCTGGCCCGGTGGATTCACCTTCAGACATTTCCAGTTTAGGCTCTTCATCACTGGAGCTATCCTCTGACAATCTTTCTGGAGAGCCGCTAGGGAATTCGCCTAGTGGCTGCTTTACTACCTCGTCATCTGATACTTCTTTGTCGTTGTCCTCCTTCTTTGGTGTCCCAACAGGTATGCTATCTTTCTTCAGTGGATGTGCCGGTCCCTTTCCTTTCCTCGGGTTTAGGAGAAATAGCCCAGGAAGGCCGGTTGCTGTCTTTACTAATTCGTCAGGTGATTCGCTAAAGGTCTGCTTGGCCAAGTCTCGCGCTAGTTGTCTTTCTACTTCGTCAATTGAGAAGTCGCTCTTTGGCCCTTTTGGTTTCTGGGGTTGCCTTTTGTCACTAAGGCCTTGTCGTAGGACCTGCTTCCCACTCCGAGTCTACAGTGACTCCATGGTATCGTATTGGCGGAGCCGAACCTCGCTTGGTTCTGCCACTCCGCACTACTAGCTTCGTTATTGGACGCTTCGTAGGTTGATCAGACCAGGTCCCGGCAGGTTTCTAGCCACTTGCTGAGTGTAAAAAAAGTGTAACATGTTCAGGCTAGGCCCTAGTCATGTAGCGGTATGATAGCAGTGGCTGGCTTCTTGATCAACAAGAAGCGAGCGCTGCTAACTAAAGGAGGCTTCAAACGCGCAGTAATAGAGGATCAGAGACGTAACCGTTCAACCAAGTATATTAAGAATACTGTCTGTCGAAGTCTGCTGTTTCCCTCGTGGGAATCAGTGGTCTTTAAATACAGTCTATCGCTTATCTCCAGTATGCGTGATATTCCCAAACGTTGTGTGTATCAACTGATAGCACACGAAACAATACAAGTATCAAACTATACGATGAAACCAAACGTAAAACAATGCGTGTATCAACCGATAGTACACGAAACAATACAAGTATCCAACAATACTGTGAAACGAAACATAAAACAATGTCTGTATCAACCCATACCACACGAAACAATACAAGTATCAATCGATACTGTGCAACCCAATCATAAAATAACGTAGTACCTGTACCAGTTATACTTCCCCTGCTTTTCCAGTGCAGAAGCTTCCATAGTATGCTCCACTTCCTTTCTCGCTTTTTTCCACTCACTGCAAGGACAGGCATTAAGAAGCGGTTGTTACCTATCAGTCAAATGCTTCAGGTTTTATATCGTCCTTTTTCTACGAGAACAAGCGTGTCAGGGGAAGTTTGATTGAAGGTCTGGCCCCTGGGCCAGGCGGCACGGCGGATTCCGCTTCAGACATACTGTGTTCAGACTCCTTGTTGCTAGAGCCGTTGTCTGACGAGCTTTGCCGAGAGGCGCGGGAAAATTCGTCTGCTTGTTCCTTTACTGCCCAGTGATCTGATGTTTCTTCGTCATTGTCTTCCTGCTTAGGTGGGCCAAGAGGTGGGCTGTCTTTCTTTCGTAGTTCAGCCGGTGCCTTTCCTTTACTCGGGCTGCGGGGAAATAGCCCTAGAAGGCTGGTTGCTGCCTTTGCTAATTTATCAGTCGATTCGCTAAGGGTCTGCCTAGCCAAGTCTCGGGCTAGTTGTCTTTCTGCTTTGTCAATTGAGAAGTCGCTCTTTGGCCCTTTTGGTTTCTTGGGTTGCCTTTTCTTGGTAAGGCCTTCTCGTAGGACCTGCTTCCCACTTCGAGTCTCCGGGGACTCAATGGTATTGTATTGGTGGAGCCAAACATGTCTTGGTTCTGCCACTGCTGTAACGACCTAGCATACAGTAGCTATGGCAGGTGGAACCTATACCCATACGGGGAGCCAGGAGGCGAACTGGTAGAAACTGGCAGGCAAGTAAGTACTTGTCCTACAGAGACCCGATGGCCCGGGCTCCAAGAATGAACAGAATAGGCTGGTCGGCGACTTCGGTACCTGGGTACATGCGGGAGCGGTGTTAGCGTACTTAGGGACTTATGAAGGGGCAGTTGCTCAGCTAGGCCGGGTAACTGAAGACAGGTCAGAAAGGTCTATCACCGGCGACGGGATAGGCAGGGTAACACGGAAAAGTTAACTTATCCGCGGGACAAAGTTACCCTACTCTCGGGATCAGGTTACCCTGCCCAGAGTCCTGAGTTACCCTACCTGTCAATAAGAAGTCCCTTGGGGAGTTTGGGAAAATTGACTGGAATGTTTGTCACGCGAAGCCATGCATGATACTGGAATCTGGGGTTCTGGGGGATGCTATTGGGCGAGCTACGTAGCTTCGAGGAAGCTGTAAATTGAAGACATTATTCCTATTATACCCCTCCGGCCCCGCCTTGAGGCCCGGACGTCATGGGCAAACGGTTGTGTAGTTGTGTGCAGTCTAGGAAGGAGGAATCTTGGGAGACATGCTTGCAACACCGTATAGGTCGCTGCCGTCTGGTCGACCGGAAGCTGTTCGCAGGATATATAAGGGGGCATAGCGTAGAACGTGGAGTACCTCCTCCAAGTTGTTGGGAGTAAAACAGACCAGAACTGACAGAGTTAACGGGGGTTAACCGTGGGGGTCCCGAAGGTGGTCCCGGGTGGTGCCGCGGCGACTGGGAGAGTTTTACACCTACCAAGCCCGAACGTTCTCCCAACGCTATAGGCTCTGAAAAAGGGAAGTGCAGAGACACTAAAAGCATGATTCCTACAACAGGAAAGGTAGATCCGAGGAAGTGGTCATGGGTAGCGCCCACTGGATCACTCCTGGACCGGCGTGCCCTGCGGAAGACACCGGGAGCCCGAGACCCATAAAGACTAAATAGATAAACCACTCACGGTAGCCTTCAGAGTCAAGTAGAGATCAATGCATATGGGAAGGGTGCCATAGATAGTCTAGTTGATGAGGTGCCTTGACTGTTAGCCACTGGCAAGACACCGATGCGCAGATATTTTTACTCCAGCAGGTAAAATGGAAATGCTCCGCAGAAACGATAGCCGCATAAGGTGAACGCCGACTAGAGTGTGTCGACACATGCATTCCTGAAAGGTGTGCCAGGAGACGGGTCGGACCACCCTTAGCGCAGAATGGTGTACTCGAACAGTTGGAGTAATCTGATAGGAGAGTTTCTGGCATAAGATAAAACTACCCGAAGGTCTATGCGAGAAGTCTCCTACTCGAACAAGCAATCCTCGCGAGACCTTAATTGAGTGAAGCGTCAGGCTTAATGATAATAAGTTTCCCAGTCCCTTTACTCCTACATCTGGCTGAACTTTTAGCGATAAGTTTGCAGTTGTTCTGTGCGGTCGCAACCTTGGCATCCATCTTCCTAGGGGTGCCCCCATTACGGTATATCGTTAAGCGATCTCCTAGCTTAACTGCTCTCCTGATTAATTGTTTTCGACATTCAGCACTGACCTTACGTGAATACTGGTAACCTTGCCTAGGGCAAGTAGCCCACGGTGGAAAGCGCAATGGCTAGTACCGAACTTCGAACAAGAATGGAATCCAACTTGGATTCAGACCTTGACCTTGACGAGAATACCCCCAACACGTTTCGCGCGAGGGTTTTTGCGGATGTTTGCGGTATCGACTGGGACGGCCACTAGTTACTCTTGGAGGCCGCTCCTATTCAGTTACCGGCTCAATGTCTTGACCTCCTGATTACCGACCCTCATGCCGCGGCGCTCTAATTTTTGCAAGACCCTACCTCAGACCACCAGATGCTCCCTCCCCCGCCCCACGGAGTTCCCTTTAGCGAGTTCTCACGCGAATCCATCGAACCTTACAACGTCCTGGAAGTAGCCAAGTCGATTGAGGGAGCGACAAGGGAACTGAAGAACTGGAACAACCAGCAGCAGCAGGTGTTCCGAACACAGATCACTACGGCAGTGGTGGAATGGATAAAGGTACAGCAGCAGGCATCGAAGACTCGGATGGCAACCTTGGAAAAGGCTTTTCAGGGACGGTATAGTCTTGATGCTGAAAATGATGTACTGATGTTAGAGGCTGCGCCCCCACTCCCGCTCGTCCATACCAAGCCCGAGAATTTCAGCATGGAGTTGGCCATAAGAGGTAGAGACGATCAGTGGAGGGCATACTTTCGCCCAATCGGTATGCGGATGTTGGAAAGCCTGAAAGGTGAGGGCTACAGTTATTGCTCCTGCTTCTCAAGAGCAGCTACAGGCTCCCTTTCGGTTCCCCCCTTAATGGTCCGTAGTAGGTCCAGCAGCCCCACGGTCATGCCAACTGCTAGGCGTCGAGTAAGGAAACGGACGTCCCAACCGAAGGGTATCACGGCACCAGATTCACCTGACCCTACTTCTCGTCCGACCCCGGCTCCGAACATTTCCCCTGCAACACCTGCAGTTGCAACTCCCGTACCTCCCATTGCCGCCCCAAGACCCACACCTCTGCCAGTTTCGTCGCCCCCTCCAGATACCTTCCCTGCCACAGCATTGCCACCAGCAGTATCGCTACCCCAGGCTTACGGCCACTTCGCACAGGGTCACCTGGATTCTTTGAACAGGTAAGACGCCAGGAGCAGCGAACACCCATGGCTCCATCAGGAGGGACTCCAATCCCCGGCCCTGGGACGCCTGCTCGCTCCGTTCCTTGGGCACCGCTCGTCCCCACTGCACCCTGGAAGCCAAGTCTTCCCGCCGGGTTCTCCACAATCTCAAATGGTGATTCGGACAGCCAAGACGAGGTCTGTCTATCGCGCTGTAAGTTGGAAGAAACTCGGATGGGGTGGATTCATTACCACCCCTACGGTTGTAGAAAGGGACCATGGACCCCGGTGAGGCATAGAAGGAGGCACAAAGAAGGAGACGGACGACCAACATGTGGGTACTGTGGATCAGGGAGGCACGCTGGCCCCCCGATGTAACCCTTCAGTTGGCCAGAGCTGCCGTCTTTTCTGCGCATAACACAGATGGCGCCCTACGCAACTCCTGACCACGGGCGACGCCCTGTTTCACTACTGGCATCAGGACCATCAGGGGCTCACCCCCCGGAGGATGGGAACCAGGATGGCCAGGGGGAATGCTTTGATGGGTATGATAGACCCCGGGAATCCCAAGGCGGGAACACCTGAGGTAGTGGGGATGGAAATGCCCCCCCTGAGGGTGGTACAGTGGGAGCGGGCAGAGATCCAGGGGACTCTGACCCTGACAGCTGGGATGATGATGATGATGGAGATTCTCTCCGGGATTTGACCCCCTTCCTTGATGCTCACAAGGATGACTAGAGCAATGAGAAGAAATGACGGTGGGATCGCCAGGCCTAGAGGCTGGCGCGAGCCCTGAGGGGTACTGGTTCAGCTTCTAGACCAATACCAAGATACTGGCAGAAGAAGCCGGAGAAGCTGAGTGGTATCCCTCCCTTCAAGGGCAAAGTTACAGAACTGGCAAGCTTCTGGACCTTGGTAGAGGTCAAGTTTGAATACTTTACGGATTGCAAGTTAACTGGCATGGATAAGGTAAACTTGGTGCTCCCTTTTCTTGAAGGCTCCGCCCGGGCGTGGTATCTCGGGTTGCATGGGCACATTAACAAGGAAGCCGCCAAGCGCACTGGCGTCCCTGTCAAAGACAGCAGCCCCTTGCGGACATCGAAAGGGTTCCGAGAACAGCTGGAACGAAGTTTCGGCGGAGATCAGGCCGAGCGAGACCAATCCCTTCTCGACTGGTGAGACGTTGTGATGAAGCCCCATCGCAACGATGAGTATCTGGATAAGATAATTGATTATATGTATAAGCGTAGCTATAGAGATCCAGTACAGGTGCGAGACAAGGTTCAATCAGGCATGACACAAGCGGTTCGGAATGCGTGGGCACTTAAGCAGCCCCATCCAACCGACCTGAATGAGTACCTTGATCTTCTCCGGAAGGTTGGGCACACGCTGGAGGACAACAACCAGTTCACCAACCGTGTCATCCACCCCACCCCCCGGTCTCAACGCAACAGAGAAGAAGCAGGATAGACCCTCGACATCCGGCAGGTTCAAGAACAAGGAGAAAGGTTCGGGCAGACCAAACCGGAGGTCTGCCAAACCTACTAATTTCAATGCGGGGAAACAGGCAAAGCCGGCGACTTCTCTGTATGCAATAGCGCAGAAGGAAATAGCATCGACTTTGACCAAACGTCGGAGAAAGCAAAACCAGTGCACCCAGTGTGGACAAAGTGGCCACTTCTGGAGGAAGTGTACCACCACGTCCCCAGTCGTTATTCCATCCTACCAGGCTCATGGGTTGAGATGGTCAGCCCCGGTAAGCGAGCCCACAGGGACAGACAAGCGGCTGAAGCACATTGAAGCGCCACCTCCGGCTTCCTCGTCAAAGATACTTGAAGTCCGGCAAGCATCACCTCAGATCATGGAGGTTAATATGGATGGATCGGAATAGGCAAGAACCCATTCTGTTTAAGGTGTGACCTTATTAACCCATGGCCATAAACCGCTGAGGGATAGATCGATATGAGCCACAGAAGTGGCTTCGGGGATGGGTAAGTGCACTTCGACCGCATACACGACCCTGATACTGACTACACCCGGGTGGTGTGGGCAGGTAGAGGTTGCGGGCCATGCACGGTGGATGGCACTATCTCTCCTTTGTTGGGTTTCTGGTTATTTCCTTTGTTCTAGTTATACGTATTTCTTTCAGGATTTTCTCAGCTGGACGGGCAAGTCATAGGACATTTTTCGGTTGAGGCTGGGTGAGGTCCCGCCTGAGGAGACCCTCGACATTGGGGAAGCCAAGCTGCTTCGCTAGGAACCGGTCCGACAGTGGACTTCTACCCACCGTGGGAAAAATTTGTTCTCTTTAGTATAAGCGGAATTGGTTCAGGCTGGACTTGATCAAATAAATGATACTGTTTCCAAGTCTACGTGAGGAGGGTTCAGTACCCAAAATCATGCTGGCATGATAGTAAACAAACTGGTTATTGATAAAAGACAAATCCCAATCCCTTAACGTTTACCGACCCGTTGCGGCCGCTCTTGTGTCGCAAGGCATGAGACTAAAGGGAATTACTAAGCCAAGATGACCAAGTCACGAAGACAAGCGAAGAGGCAGAAGTGTGACAACTTGCCTCGTCATACTAAGTCTATCGACCTGCGGGTTAAGTTAGACTGGAAGATAGGAGCTAGACAGGTTAGTGTAGAAGGACTCCTGCTGCTCAATAGTGGAGCTACTGGGCTAGTGCTTAGTAGCCGATGGGTTAAGCAGACTCAGGCACCATGTGTACGATGCAAGATGCATGTGCCGAGAAGGGCAGCTAGCAGTAATCACATTCCTGGGTCAGGTCTACAATATACCAAGTCATTAGAGATGAGGATAGGTGACTACCACAATGAGATGCGCTTTGAAGTCGCAGAGATGCCCGACACCAAGGTGGATCGGTACCTACCTATGTCTTAATTGAAGGACCATAACCCTGACATAGATTGGAAGACCGGATCACTAACCAGGAGCTGAGATTTCTGCAAGGCTAACTGCCTGGCAGAGCAGGGGCGGTTAGTGTTCATGACCAATAAACAGTTACTAGCCGAAGACCCTGGTAATGTGTACCTATTGGGAATTGTGCAATTCTCCGATAAGGAACGTGCCGACATTACGGTTAAGCTACTCCCCGAGTATAAGGACTGTGGGGATATCTCCAGTCCAGGGCTGATTGAGGCACTAGCGGAGCACGCGAAGTATGACCATGCGATTGCGTTGCAACCTGGAACTCAACCTCCATTTGGGCCTATCTATCCGTTATCGGAAAAGGAGCTTAAGGCAAGCCGTAATATCTCAATGACATGCTGCGAACGGGAAAGCTACGGCGATCCAGTTCCTCAGCAGCAGCCCCTATCCTCTTTGTGCCAAAACCAGATGGTGCATTAAGACTGGTAATAGATTACCGAGGACTGAACAAAACCATGGTGAGGAGGAAGTATCCTCTACCATTGATGAACGAACTGCGAGATAGGTTAAGAAAAGACTTTGTATTCACCAAATTGGACTTAAAGAACAGCTGCTACCTTCTGAGAATGGCAGAAGGTGAGGAATGGAAGATGGCCTTCCGGTGCAGATATGGACTATATGAATACACGGTCATGCCATTCGGATTGTGTAATACCACGGCAACTTTCCCAAGCATGATAAATAAGGTCTTTCGGGATCTTATGGACGAAGGAGTCATCGCGTACATGGATGACATCCAGATCTACTCCGAAACCAGGGAAGAGCACGTCGCAATGGTGAGATGTGCGATGGAGAAATTGCGGAAAGCTGGACTGTGCGTAAGCATGGAGAAGTCTAGTTTCGACCAACAGCAGGTTGAATTCCGCGAATGCAAGATCTCTGATATGGGGAGCTCTATGTTGTCAGAGAAGATGCAGACAATCATGGATTGGGCACCTCCGACATGCGTCGTCGATGTTCAAAGCCTTATGGGCTTTGCCAACTTCTATCGCCGGTTCATAGAAGGGTTCATCAGGATAGTGAAACCTCTGACAGACTGGAGGAAGAAGGATGTCTGATGGGGATGGACACCTATGTGTGAGCACGCCTGCAACCATTTGAAGCAAGCGTTCACGTCCAAACCTATCCTAGCACATTTTGACCCTGAACGGCCAACTCGGTTGGAAACCGACGCTAGTGACTTTGCATTAGGAGCCGTTCGCTCCCAGTTCTGTTAATATGAGAGATGGCATCCAGTGGCCTATCATAGTAGGAAGTTCTACCCAGCGGAGATTAATTATGATGTCCATGACCAGGAATTGACGGCCATCGTGGTGGCGTTCAATGAATAGGATCATTTGCTACGCTCGGTAACGAACCAATTGATGATCTATACTGATTATAAGAATTTGGAGTACTTCAATAGCACCTAGGTCCTTAACCGAAGGCAGTACCGCTGGGCTGAGTTCCTGCAACCGTTTAACTTCCAGGTGGTTTGCCACAAAGGGCGGTTGAATGAGAAGGCAGATGATTTGTCGCGGCGTAGTGACTACCGCCCTGAAGGGGGGAGTGATTTTCGGCCAGAGTCGTTTTTTCACCTCGGACAGTGGGTTGGGAGCCAGGAACAGGACATCTTGTGACCACAAGTGTTGCAGGTGTGCCAGGGATTTCGGCTCCAGTCTTCCTTTTTGGATCAACTGCGGGTAGCGATAACCGAAGACCATGAGTACTTAAAAATCCTGAAGGCAACGGCTGCCGGTGACCAAGAGGTGGACCGACATTTCACGACGGAAAAGGGCTTACTCCTGTACAAGAACAGGTGGTATGTTCCCAAGGGTCAGAATCTGAAGCAGACAATCATGAAGGCCGAACATTACTCCCGAATCGAGGGACACTTCGGGACTTACAAGACTATTGGCCTGGTTAGAGCTAACTTCACTTGGCCTAAGATGGATGACCACATCACTGACTACGTACGGACAGGTGATGCATGCCAAAGAAATAAATCTATCAGGCACAAGAGGTTCGGGCTGCTGGAACCGATTGATGTTCCTATGCGGCCGTGGACCACGATTTCAATGACTTTTATTGTAGCGCTCCCAGAGTCGGAAGGGTATACCAATATCTGGGTCATAGGGGACAGATTCTCGAAAATGGCCCATTTCATACCCCTGACCACGGAGGTACCCATCAAGGAGCTTACCTTGTTATTCCTGAAGAAAGTTTCCTGCCTTCATGGACTCCACGAGTCAATTATCTCCGACCGAGATAGCCAATTCACATCCAAGTTCTGGATGAGTCTAATGCACTTGTTGCAAGTGAAACTAAACGTTTCGACTGCATTCCACCCTGAGACTGATGGGCAGACCGAGAGGCTTAATCAAACACTGGAGCGGTACTGAGGCAGTTACTGTTCCAACCAACAAGATGATTGGGTTTCGCTGTTACCCCCTGCGGAGCATGCGTACAACACCTTGACATCGGAATCCACCAGGTTGTCACCTTTTGAGATCAACTATGGGTTTAACCCAAGGACAACCTGGTCGGGTATCATGTCTGAGAACCAGGAAATTCACCCTAGTAGTGAGCTCTTGGTTAAGGAATGGGAAGGAACCTGGGCAGAGATTCGAGAATCGATCCAACGGGCACAGGCAAGGCAACGGAAATGGCATGACCAGAAAAGGTTGCCATCACCGCACTACGTTCCACAGGAGGTTGTGGCTACTGGGCGGGCAAACAAAGCGGACCGCGTGATATTGAACGGAAAAAACGTCTGCACGAAGCGTCCAATGCAGAAGCTGGACCACCGGATGTTTCGGCCTTTCATGGTCAAACGTCAGGTGGGTGACAGAGCCTATGAACTCCAACTGCCCACTAGATGCAGCATCCACCCGGTTTTCAATCTCACATTGCCCCAACCCTATAGCGATGATCCGGAAGCAGGTAGGGTAAAGGTAGCCCCTACCCCGAAACCGGTAGACAACGAGCCCTGTTACGTTGTTGAAGCTGTTGTGGACAGCTGATGGTACGGAGGAGCGAAGGCGAAGTTTCCGTCACGCTTAGTTCAGTACCTGGGTTCATGGAAAGGCTACGGGGCTGAGGAGAATTCATGGGAGCCCTAGGAGATACTAGAAGGAACAGGCTTACAGGCCATTCGGGATTGCCACCAAAGATAGCCGTCCAGGCCCAGCGACCATAGGGTCTTGTGGCAAGCGAGTCCTGGGGTTAAGAGACAATGGTAACACTGTGGGACGAACCGTAGAGAAGAGGGGAGTGATGTAATAACCCCGCATACATGAGCTATGGCAGACGGAACCTATACCCATACCGGGAGCCAGGGGGCTAACTGGTAGGAACCGGCAGGCAAGTAAGTACTTGACCTACAGAGACCCGATGGCCCGGGCTCCGAGAATGAACAGAATTGGCTGGTCAGGGACTTGGGTACCTGGATACACCCGCGAGAGGTGTCTGCGTACTTCGGGACTTCGGAAGGGGCAGTTGCTCAGGTAGACCGGGTAACTGGAGACAGGTCAGAAAGGTCTATCGCCGGCGACGGGATAGACATGGTAACAGGGAAAACTAACTTGTCCGCTGGACAAGGTTACCCTACCCTCGGGATCAGGTTACCCTGCCCAAGGGCGTCAGTTACCCTACCTTTCAATATGAAGTCCCACAGGGAGTTTGGGAAAATTGACCGGAATGTTTGTCGCCCGAGGACATGCATGATACTGGAATCTGGAGTTCTGGGGAATGCTATTGGGCGGGCTATCTTGCTTCGTGGGAACCTGTAAATTGAAGACATTATTCCTATCATACCCCTCCGGCCCCGCCTTCAGGCCCAGACTTTATGGGCAAATGGTTGTGTAGTTGTGTGCAGTCGAGCAAAGCGGAATCTTGGGAGACATGCTTGCAACACCGTATACGTCGCTGCCGTCCGGTCAACCGTAGTCTGTTCGCAGGGTGTACAGAGGAGCATAGCGTGGAAGGTGGAGTACCTCCTCCAAGTTGTTCAGAGTAAAACGGACCAAAACCCATGGAGTTAACAGGTGTTAACCGTGGGGGTCTCAAAGGTAGTCACAGGTGGTGCCATGGCGACCAGGCGAGTTTTACACCTACCAAGCCCGAACGTGCTCCCAACGCTATGGGCTCTGAAAGGGAAGTGCAGAGACCCTAAAAGAATGATTCCTACAACAGGAAAGGTAGATCCGAGGAAGTGGTCATCATAGTACCCATTGGATCACTCCTGGACCACCGTGCCCTGCGGAAGACACTGGAAGCCCAACACCCGTAAACAGTAAATAGATAAACCGCTCACGGTACCCTCCGGAGTCAAGCAGAGATCAATGCATATGGGCAGGGTGTCATAGATAGTCTAGTTCATGAGTTGCCTTGACTCTTAGCCACTGGCAAGACACCGACGCGCAGAAGTTTTCAGTCCGGCGGGCAAAATGGAAATCCACTGCAGAAACGATAGCCGCATAAGGTAAACGCCAACTAGAGTATGTCGACACATGCATGCCCGCAAGGTGTGCCAGGAGACGTCTTGGACCACCCTTAGCGGAGAAGGGTGTACTCGAATGGTTGGAGTAAGGTGATGGGGGAGTTTCTGGCATAAGATAAAACTACCTCAGACTCCATGCGAGAACTCTCCTACTCTAACAATCAACCCTCTCGAGACCTTAATTGAGTGAAGCATCAGGCTTAATGATTTTAAGTTTCTCAGCTACTTTACTCTTACATCTGGGTGAACTTTTGGCAATAAGTTTGAAGTTGTTCAGTGCGGTCGCAACCTGGGGATCCATCGTCCTAGGGGTGCTCCCGTTACAACTGCCCACCACTAGCTTCGTTGTTGGACGCTTCGTAGGTCGATCAGACCAGGTCCAGGCAGGTATCTAACCACTTGCTAAGGTTCAAGAAATCTAACGTGTTCGGGCCAGGCCCTAGTCACGTAGTGCTGCGCTAGGAGCAGACGGTTTCTTGATCAACAAGAAGTGGGCACTGCTTTCTAAAGGAGTCGTTCAACAGGATGTAATAGGAGAGGAAAGGAGTAACCATTCTATCAAGTATATTGAGAATACTGTCCATCGAAGTCTGCTGCTTCCACTGCGGCAACCAGCGGTGTTTAAGCAGAGTATATCGCTTATTACCACTAGGAGCGATATTCCAAAAAATGTGGGTATCAACCGATAACACACGCAACAATACGTGTATGAAACGATAATATGGAACAAAACATAAAACAAGGTCCGTATCAACCGATACCACATGAAACAATACCAGTATCAAACCATACCGTGAAACCAAATATAAAACAATGTGTGTATGAACCGATAGTACACGAAACAACCTAGTACCCGTACCGGTTACACCTCAGCTATGATATTACACCCAGCAGGTCTTATTCCAACATGGGGCTCAAGCTAGATGGGAGGACACACCATCTACCCCTTGGAAGGGACAGTAGCCCCTGCTCACAGACAAGTAGCAGTAGCCACTGGAATAGCCTCAGGATTACTATTGGGAACCAACAGCCGAGTAGCCCTAGAACTGACCTTGCCGTCCACCCTGGCATCATGGCCTGGGCAGGAGTTATTGACTGGGACTACTGTGGAGAGGTAAAGGTGTTGCTATTCAATTTAAAGGACCAGGACTACCAGGTAGGGAAGGGTGAACGAGTTGCGCAGGTCATGGCAGAAAGGATTCATGATGAAGCACTCTGCGATGCAATAGAGCTAGATGATACTGCGTGGGGTCAGCTGCGATTTGGAAGCGCGGGAACTAGCATGGTCAAGACTTCCACCAAAGCCAGTCAGTGGAAAGAAGAGAAGGGGCTAAATCAACATTTCGCTAAATTTGATCAGGGAAGGCGCAAGATATTTCATAGCTGAGGAACCGATGCTAACCAACGCAGTGGTTATCAAAGCAATACTAGCGAAATTTGATGCCCAATTCTTCAGGCAGGTAGAGGAAAAGGGAGGGATGGGCCAGGACTAGAAGATGGGGAGACGGGGGTTGAAGAGGCTCCATGATGAGGGAAGGGGAATGAGAACGCATTGGACTTTAGCGGATAGCCTGCTTTACTACAAAGAACAGCTATTCATTCCGAAGGCCACGGCCCTACAAATACTGATTGCTTAGAGCAGACATGACTCGCAAGTCATGGGGCATCTTGGCCAGGATAAACCAGGAGAAATCATGACATGAGACTTCTACAGGAGAGGGCTTGCGGAAGAGGTAATCAACTACATACGACCCTGTAACGAGTGTCAAGATAACAAAGTACCATGAGATGCAAAGTATGGGTTTCTACAGGTGTTGGAAATGCTCTACACAGCATGGACATCTATCTCAGCGGACTTCATAACACAGTTATCAAAGTCTGAAGATAACACTCAGATCATGGTAGTAGTTGACCGCTTCACCAAGATGGCTAACTTTATTGGGCTGAAGGGAAATGTAAGGGTAGAGGTTGTAGCCCGGACCTTTCTTCGGGAAGTATGGGGACTGCATGGGCTACAGACAGAAATTATCCCAGACAGGGATGCGAAGTTTGCACGAGAAGTTTGGCAGTCCCTCTGAAAACCTGGGGGTGTCAAGCGAAAAAGGGCGATAGCATATCATTCTTAAACAGACCAGCAAATGGAGAGAACCAACAAAGTGCTAGAAGGCCATCTTCGAAGCTGCGTTAAACAGGATCAGGATGACCGGTATTAACTGCTTGCAATAGTAGAACATGCATACAATAACTCCACTGCAAGTGTGCAAGGACTAACGCTCTTTTAGGCGAACCAAGAATACCACCCATGGACAGAGTTGTTGAAGGAGTGAGAAGCTCGAAATTCAGGAGCTACCATGTATGCTCACTGGATGAAGAAAATACATGGAAAGGTGGTGGCCACACTCAAGGCAACCAGAGAAGCAATGGGGTGGTACCACAACAAGAAAGCTAGGCTACAACCAAAGTTTCAGAGAGGCGACTTGGTCATGCTAAACGCCAATAATGTTAGCACCATGGACCACTCCAAAAAGCTTAGCCCCAGGTTGTAGGGGCCATTCAAAATCCGGGAGCTGCGCAAGAACAGTGCATTTAGGCTAGAAATCTCGGAATGGTAGAAGATCCATCTGGTCTTCCATGTATTGTTATGGGAGCTGTATCAGACTTCAGTTCCGCCAGCCTGAGAGCAGCCTCCCCAGGTGCCTGAAGAGATGGATGGCGACTTAGACAAGAAGGTTGAGAATATAGTAAAGAGCGAGGTTATTTCCTGTACTCACAGGGTTCAGCGCACAGTCGGACGATCCGTAAACTCATGTACTTTGTGAACTGGCGGGGATGTTTGGAGGAAGGAAACACCTGGGAGCTACCGGAACATTTAGGGCATGCGGCCGAGTTTGTAGAGCAGTGTCACAAGGAGAACCCGGAGATGCCACAGACATAGAGCAAGGATGACAAGGAACGGTTTTCCTGGGCTTAGCCAAGTAATCTTGCAAAGGTTTTTCACACAATCTTGGTGAGTCCTTAACAGGAATTTTGATTTGTACACTATTAGAGAAATGGATTACAGAGATTCAAGCCAAACTCTTGGAGAGGGGAGCTTGTGTTACACAAAAGATAAACGGGCAGAGCCTAATAGGCATGTCACCTGATCATTGGTAAAAGGTCATGTGTTCGACTCCAGGGTCCGTCAGAGTTTTGGAGAATCAGTTAATTACCAGCACTACGACAGCAGGACAAAACCTGCATTTACGCTACTGCCGAAGGTTGCTGACTTGGTAGTTTTCAGAGAGCCCTCAAGTGAGGAATCCCAGCTATCCTGGTACAGTCGAACGAATGAGATCAGGTGGATGATTGCATAGATAAACACCTGCAAAGATCACTCAGCTGTGCCAACAGATGGATGCCAACTGGGGAAAGGTCAGCTACTCCGATAGGAGTCCCTGGCTGCCATGTAGGAGGTAAGACTGAGTTTCAAGTCCATAGATAGAGGAATACAGAGGAAAGTCCTGACGAGGGGACAATGCCCAAGAGATGATCCTCCACCCACTCCCAAAAGCATGATAGGTTAGCATCCTAGGATGGCCTACCGTGTGGAAGGTTAACCCTGCGCGTGACGAGGTCCAAATGCCAATGGCACAATAAGACAGGAGCATGCCTCCTGCGGCTTGGTACAGACTGATAAGCAATTTGTCTGCATCGATAAGTCTGCGATCGGAGCTGATCACTTCGTATGCAGAAACAGAACCAGTAGCCACCCCCCACCATGAAAGGGTTCGCGTGACTATCAGTAAAGCGAACACTGCGAGGAGAGTGGGGAGACACTCTCTCTGCTGTTCAAAGAAATCAGAGTCAAGCGGGGTAAAGGTTTGCAGGGTCTACGAAGTTCGCACAGGGAAAGGTCGAAGGAAGAGATGGGCTGTGAATACCCAGAAGTGGAATATAAATACCAAGGTGCCTCCCACGCTTTATAGACAATATCAGCAATGCAGAAGAGATCTTATCAATATACTTATTATATGATATACTTATATGTTACTTCCATCCGCAGATTTCATGGCCGCCTTCCTAGCATTCACTTTATCGTGTATCGGGCCTTAGTCTAGACTCGTGTGTTCCTAGAGTTGGCTACCGCCTAACATATGCATTGTCATCATGCAATTCTTTTCTCCCTGTTGCTTTTTGCTCAGTCCATGGCTAATCTTGTACAGGTGTATGGCTTTCCTCCTTTCTTTTCTGGTTAATATTTGATCTGGAAATCATATTGGCTCAGTTTTTCCATCTATCATATTTACTGGGCATTGAGTTTCTTCATTGTTATTAACCATACAAAGATTCTATTGTTGCTTATGACCTTGCTGTGATGATTGGTGTTTGGAACATAATATCTTCACTCTCTAACTACTTGTACTATCGCTAGCAGCTCTTTGCCGTGCATGGCCTAGCTGCATTCAGTGGCTACCCTGGTTCTGTATCTGTATGCAACTGGTCTCCATTGCCTATCTTCACAATACTGCAACAGTCTGTTGCAGGATAGACATTTTGCTGAGTCTGTCCCAATCTTCATTTCTCTTTAGTGGTCAAAAAGCACCAGGATTGGTGCGGTTGCTATCTTCATTCCTAACTTGTCAAGTACCCTGTTTTTCTCTATTTCCTAGTTCCATTTGACATCCAGTGTGAGGAGTTGGTATAGCGGCTTTGTTGTTTGCCTCAATCTCTCAATCAAGCAATAGTAGAAGTTGCAAAGGCTAATGAATGACTGAATGGCTACTTGGGCTTTTGGTGCCTTCCACTTCCATATTGCCTGGGTTTTGGCTGGATCTGTGTGAACTCTTTCTCAGTTGATGATCAAATAGAGATATTCCACTTCCTGTTCATGAAACTCGGATTTGCTAGGTTTGACCTTCATTCTAACTTCTACATTGCTACTATAATGTAGTTGATAATTCTTTAGTGTTACTCTATTTTCTTGAAATATATGAGTACATTGCCTAGGTAGAAAATGCAGCACATATCCAAGTATCTACTCACAACTTGCTTGATCCATCATTGGAACGTTGTTGGTACATTGCTTAGCTGAAATGGTATGAGAAAATATTCATATGTCCTGTATCATATAGTGCCAGTTGCTTTCTATTGATCTCCCAGTTTGATTCTTATGTTGTAATGTGCCTCCTTGATGTCAAGCTTGGTAAAGTATTTTTCTGATCCTGGTCGGTCTAGGGCCTTGGACATCAATGGTAGTAAGTACTGATTTTTCTTCATTATTTTGGTGAGGGTATGATCGTTCATGCACAGGCTCAATTGTTGGCTCTTCTTTCTTACAAACAGGATCTGTGATCCTCCCTCGGCAAAGAAGTCTCTGCTACATCCTCATTGCAGGCTCTGTAGAGTCTTGGTCTTGAGTTCCTGCAATTCAGTTTTGCCAAGTGGGTAGATCCTTTTTGTTCAGAATTCGGTATTCTTCTTGTACTTGGTTACCAGGCCTACCCATTTTTGACATAGTAGTACTTCTGTTGCATCTTTCTCTTCGTATAGTTCCCAATGGTCATGGGGTTTCTTGGGGATCGACTGGCTCCATAGTTTGTCATTCTTACATTTCTTGTGTTGGATTGCCACTTCAATACTGATGTTAATCTTGCTCCATGTGGCCAGGTCTTAGTCTCATCGTGGTTTGAGAATGCCAATGTTTTCTCCAGGTCTCCAGAACTTTCTGAATACCAATTCCATGATCTTGCAGATTTCACTTAATTTCCGGGGTTTCTGTTCCTTGCTCATTTTTTGATCCATAGTTCCAAATCCTTTTGTCCCTTGCACAGTTTCATAAGCGGTTTCTAATCCTTCCAGTTCTGCTTCACTGATTTTGTCATTAATCGGTTGTGTGGTTTGGGCACCTTTTCCACCTGGAATTCTTTATTACTCAAATTTACCAGGACCATTTCACTTCACCCATATAATCAGCATCTATTACTCCTGTATTGGTCATCAGTCTGTGCTTAACTGCTAAACTGCTACATAGAGAAATCCACCCGTAGGTGCCAGCTGGTAGTCTGACGGATATTCCTATACCAATCCTGCTCCGCTCTCCATCTCATATGACCGGTTTTTTATTAATGTTAAGGTAATGTTCTGTCACTCTTGGTGAACTCTTGGTAGCGACTTTTACCTTGTTGGTCAACTTTTTTGCTGGGATCAATTGACCAGGTTGGCCACTCTACGCACATTATCCTTTCCGGACCTGAAGCCTGTTGAAGCTATGGACTAAGGCTATTCTAGGGTTTCCACTTCCAAGGTCGTGTATACTACTGGTGGACGGTATAGATAGTTTGTTACATACCGTTCATTTGGAAACATAATCTTGTAGTTTTCGCAGTCGATTGTAGAATGGTATTGCTTTAGCCATAGTGTTCATTGAACTTCCTGTGTAGCAACCCAGCATACATGAGCTATAGCAAATGGAACCTATACCCATACAGGTAGCCAGGAGGCGAACTGGTAGGAACCGGCAGGCAAGTAAGTGCTGGACCTACAGAGGCCCAATGGCCCGGGCTCCGAGAATGAACAGAATTGGCGGGTCAGGGACTTAGGTACCTGGATACACCCGGGAGCAGTGCCAGCATACCCAGGGACTGCGGAAGGGGCAGTTGCTCAGCAAGGCCGGGTAACTGGAGACGGGTCGGAAATGCCGGTTGCCAGCAACAGGATAGACTGGGTAACAGGGAAAAGTTATCTTTTCCGCTGAACAAGGTTACCCTAGCCTCAGCATCAGGTGACCCAGCCCTGGGGCTTGGGTTACCCTACCCAAAGTCCTGAGTTACCGTACCTTTCAATAAGAAGTCCCTGGGGGACTTCAGGGAAATTGACTGGAATGTTTGCCATGCAAAGCTGTACATCATACTGGAATCTGGGGTTCTGGGGGATCCTATTGGGCGAGCTGCGTAGCTTGGATGAAGCTGTAAATTGGAGACTTTATTCCTATCATACCTCCCTGGCCCCGCCATGAGGCCTCGACGTCATGGGTAAACGGTTGTGTAGTTGTGCGTAGTCTAGCAAAGACGGATCTTTGGAGACATGCTGGCAACACCGTATATGTCGCTGCCGTCCGGTCGACTCTGAGCTGTTCGCAGGATGTCCAAGGGGGCATAGAGTGGAAGGTGAAGAAGCTCCTCCAAGTTGTTCGGAGTAAAACGGACCAAAACCGACGGAGTTCATGGGTGTTAACCATGGGGGTCCCGAAGGTAGTCCTGGGTGAGGCCGCGGTGACCGCGAGAGTTTTACACCTAGCAAGCCCGATAGTGTCCCCAACGCTATAGGCTCTGAAAGGGAAGTGCAGAGACACTAAAAGCGTGATTCCTACCATGGGTAAGGTAGATCCGAGTTAGTGGTCTTAGGTAGTGCCCATTGGATTACTCACGGACTACCATGTCCTGCGGATGAAACCGGAAGCCCGAGACCCGTAAATAGTAAATAGATAAACTGCCCATGGCACCTTCCGGAGTCAAGTAGAGATCAATGCATATGGGAGGGCTGTTATAGATAGTCCAGTTCATGAGGTCCCTTGACTGTTAGCCTCTGACATGAGACCGATGGGCAGAAGTTTTCACTCTGGCTGGCAAAATGGAAATGCACCGCAGAAATGATAACCACACAAGATGAACGCCGACTAGTGTGTGTCAACACATGCATGCCTGAAGGGTGTACCCAGAGACGTGTCGGACAGCCCTTAGCGGAGAAGGGTGTGCTCGAACGATGGAAGTAAACTGATGGACGAGTTTCTGGCATAAGATAAAACTACCTAAAGGTCTATGCAACAACTCTCCTGCTCCAACAATCAATCCTCTCGTGACCTTCATTGAGTGAAGCATCAGGCTTAACAAGATTAAGTTTTACCATTTACTTTACTCTTCCATTGGTGTGCACTTTTGGCGATAAGTTTGAAGTTGTTCGGTATGGTCGCAAACTTGGGATCCATCTTCCTAGGGGTGCCCCCATTACAGTATATCGTCAAGCCAGCTGCTTGCTTAACTCCTCCCCTCATTAATCGTTTGCAACCTTCGGCACTGACCTTGCGTGAATACTGGTAGCCTTGTCTAGAACACGTAGCCCAGGGTGGAAAGCGCACTGGCTAGTACCGAACTTCAAACCAGAACGCAATCGAACTCGGATTCAGACCTTGACCTTGACTGGAACAGCCCCAACACCTTTCGTGCACCGGTTTTTGCAGATGTTCGCAATGCCGACTGGGACGGCGACCAGCTTCTCTTGGAGGCCGCTCCTTTTCAGTTACCCGTTGAATGTCTTGATCTCCTGATTACGGACCCTCTCACCGCGGCGCTCTCATTTTTCCAACACCCTACCCTTGCCTACAACCTGCTCCCTCCCCTGCCGCATGGGGTTCCCTTTAGCGAGTTCTGCCGCAAATTCATCGAACCTTACCTCGTCGGGGAAGTATCTAAGTTGATTCAGGAAGCGAAGCCGGAACTGAAGAAGTGAAAGACCCAGGAGCAGCAGGTCTTCTGAACACAGATCACTATGGCACCGGTGCAATGGATGCAGGGGCAGCAGGAGGCATACCTCTGGATGATATGGGATCAGCAGGCATTGAAGACTCGGATGCCAGCCTTGGAAAAGGCTCTTGAAGCAGGGTCTAGTATTGATGCGGAGAATCATGTACTGATGTTGGAGGCCGTGCCCCCACTCCTGCTTGTCCATACCAAGCCCGAGAACTTCGGCATGGAGTTGGCCACAAGAGCCAGAGACGAACAGTGGAGGGCATACCTGAGCCCAATCGGTATACAGATGTTGGAAAGCCCGCAAGGTGACCGCTACCGCTATACCCCCTCCTTCTGCAGAGTATCTAGAGGCTCCCTGTCGGTCCCCCCCTCAATAGCCCGTAGTAGGTCGGGCAGCCCAATGCTCGGGCCAACTGAGGGACATCGAGTAAGGAAAAGAACGTCCAAAATGAAGGGTATCACGGCACCAGATACACCTGACCCTACTCCTCATCCGACCCCAGCTCCAAACATTCCCCACGCAACACCTTCAGTTGCAACTCCCGTACCTCCCATCGCTGCCCCAAGACCCACACCTCTACTAGTTTCGTTGTCTGCTCCAGATACCTTCCCTGCCAGTGCATTCCCACCAGCAGTATCAGCGACTCCTGGGTTCCAGCCACTGCGCGGAGCGTCACCTGGATTCTTCTAACAGGGAAGAGGCCCAGAGGAGCGAACACCTATGGCTCCGTCACGCGGGACTCCAATCCCCGGACCTGGGACGCTTGCTCGCTCCGTTCCTTGGGCACCGGTCGTCCCCACGGCACCCTCGCAGCCAAGTCTTCCTACCGGTCTCCCCACCATCACAAGTGGTGATTAGCACAGCCAAGATGAGTTCTGTCTGTCAGGCTGTAAGTCGGAAGAGACCCGGATGGGGTGGATTCATTACTACTCCTATGGGTGTAGGAAGGGACCACTGACCCTGGCGAGACATACAAGGAGGCGGAAAGAAGGAGATGGACGACCAACATGTGGGTACTGTGGGTCATGGAGACACGCTGGCGTCCTGAAGCAACCCTTGAGTTGTCCAGAGTCGCGGTCTTTTCTGCAGATTACAGAGATGGTGCCCAACCGAACTCCTGAGCGTGGGCGACACCCTGTTCCACCACCAGCTTCCGGACCATCAGGGGCTAACACCGCAGAGGATGGTAACCAGGGTGGCCAGGAGGACCATTTGATGGGTACTATAGACCCCGGGAATCCCAAGGCGGGAACACCGGAGGTAGTGGAGATGGAAATGCACCGCCTGGAGGGTGTACGGCAGGAGCCAGCGGAGATCCAGGGGACTCTGACCATGACTGCTTAGATAATCATGACGATGGAGATTCTCTCCCGGTTTGGAACCCCTTCCTCTGTGCTCGCAAGGATCACAGGAGCAACGGGAAGAAACGACAGTGGGATCGCTGGGCCAAGAGGCTGGTGAGAGCTCTGAGGGGTACTGCTTCGGCTTCTAGGCCAATACCAAGAAACCGGCAAAAGAAGCCGAGAAGCTGAATTGTATCCCTCCATTCAAGGGCAAAGTTACAGAACCCGCAAGCTTCTTGACCTTGGTAGAGGTCAAATTTGAATACTTTACAGATTGCAAGTTAACCGACATGAATAAGATAAGCTTGGTGATCTCCCTTGCTGAAGACTCCGCCCAGGCATGGTATGTGGGGTTACATGGGCACATTAGCAAGGAAGCCACCAAGCGCACTGGCATCCCTGTCAAAGACAGCAACTGCTGACAGACATGGAAAGGGTTCAGGGAACGGCTGGAACGAAGTTTCAGCGGAGACCAGGCAGAGCACGATTGATCCCTTCTCGAGTGGAGAGACCTTGTGAGGAAGCCCCATCACATCGATGAATACCTGGATAAGATAATGGATTATATGTATAAGCTTAGCTATAGAGATCCAGTACAGGTACAAGACAAGGTTCGATCAGGCATCACACAAGAGGTTCGGAATGGGTGGGTAGTTAAGGAGCCCAATCCGACCGACCCGACCGAGTGCCTTGATCTTCTCTAGAAGGTCTGGCACACGGTGGAGGACAACATCTGGTTCAGTAACCCTGTCATCCACGCAGCCCCCCGTCTCAACCCACTGATAAGAAGGATGATAGATCCTCGATATCAGTCAGGTTCAAGAAGAAGGAAGAAGGTTTGCAAAGACCAAACCAGAGGTCTGCCAAACCTACTAATCTCACCGCGGGGAAACAGGCAAAGCCGGTGACTTCTGAGTATGCAATAACACATAAGGAAATCCTGTCGCCTTTGACCTAATGCCGGAGGAAGCAGAAGCAGTGCACCAAGTGCGGGCAAACAGGTCACTTTTGGAGAAAGTGTACTACGACCGCCCCAGCGGTTGGTTCATACAAAGAGGCCCGTGGGTTGAAATGGTCAGCCCCGGTAAGCGAGCCCACAGGAATGGACAAGTGACTAAAGGGCATTGAAGCACGCCCTCCGGCTTCCTCGTCAAAGATACTTGGAGTCCGCCAGGCATCACCTCAGATCATGGAGGGTGATGCCGATGGCTCGGAATAGGTAAGAACCCATTCTATTTGAACTATAAACATATTAACCTGCAGCAATAGACCCCTGAGGGATAGATGGACATAAGCCGCAGGGGTGGCTTCGGAGATGGGTAAGAACTCTTCTGCCACATACACGACCCTGATACTGACTACACCCAGGTGGAGTGGGCAGGTAGATGTGGCGGGCCGTGTGTGGTGGGCTGGGCTATCTCTCCCTTGCTGGGTTTCTGGTCATTTGCATTGTTCTAGTTATACGTATTTCTTTCAGGATTTCCTTAGCTGGATGGGCAAGTCATAGGACGTTATTTCGGTTGAGGCGGGGTGAGGTCCTGCTCGTGGAGACCCTCGACATTGGGGAAGCAAGGCTGCTTTGCTTGGAACCGGTCCGATAGCGGACTTATACCCACTTCAGGAAAAAATTGTTATGCTTAGTTCAAGCTGAATTGGTTCAGGCTGGACTTGATCAAATAAATGGTGCTATTCTCAAGTTTACCTGAGCAGGGTTTAGTACCCGAAATCATGCTGTCGTGATAGTAAACACACTAGTTATTGATAAAAGACGAATCCCAATCCCTTAACGTTTACCGACCCGCTGTGGCCGCTCTTGTGTTGAAAGGCCAGAGACTAAAAGGGTTCACTAAGCCAAGAGGACCAAGTCCCCCAGACCAGCGAAGAGGCCGAAGGGTGACAACTTACCTCTTCATACCAAGTCTATCCACCTGCGGGTCAAGATAGACTGGAAGATGGGAGCTAGACAGGCAAGCATAGAGGCGCTCCTGCTACTCGATAGTGGAGCTACTGGGCCAGTGCTTAGTAGCCAATGGGTCAAGCAGACTCAGGCACCTTGTGTAGGATAAAAGGTACAGGTACCGATTAGCGACACCAGCGGTAATCACATTCCTGGGTCAGGTCTACATTATACCAAGTCATTAGAGATGAGGATAGATTGCCACCACAGTGAGATGTGCTTCGAAGTTCCGGATATGCTCGACACCAAGGTGGATGGGTACCTACCTATGTCTTGGTTGAGAGACCATAACCTGGACATAGATTGGAAGACCGGATCACTAACCTGGCGCTCAGATTTCTGCAAGGCTAACTGCCTGGCAGAGCATGGGTGGTTAGTGTTCATGACTGATGAAGAGTTACTAGCCAACGACCCTAGTAATGTGTACATATTGGGAATTGCGCTTTTCTCCGCTGAGGAAGGTGCCGATATCACAATTAAGCTACTCCCCAAGTATAAAGACTATGGGGATATCTTCAGTCAAGAACGGATTGCGGCACTACCGGACCACGAGAAGTATGACCATACAACCGAGTTGCAACCCAGAACTCAACCTCTGTTTCGGGCTATCTATCCATTGCCGGAAAAGCGGATTAAGGCACTGCGGGAATATCTCAATAACATGCTGCGAACGGGAAAGCTACGCTGGTCCAGTTCCCCGGCAGCAGCCCCTATCCTCTGCGTGCCAAAACTAGATGGTACATTAAGACCGGTAATAGATTACCGAGGGCTGAACAAAATCAGGGTGAAGAGCAAGTATCCTCTACCGTTGATGAATGAACTATGAGATAGGTCAAGAAAAGCCCCTGTGTTCACCAAGTTGGACTTGAAGAACAGCAACTACCATCAGAGGATGGTAGGAGGTTAGGAATGGAAGACGGCCTTCCGGTGTAGATATGGACTGTATGAATACACGGTTATGTTGCTTGGGTTGTGTAAGGCCCCGGCAACTTTCCAAAGCATGATAAATGATGTCCTTCGGGATCCCATGGATGAAGGACTTATCGCATACATAGATGACATCCTGATCTACTCTGAAACTATGGAAGAGCGCATCGCGATGGTAAGGCATGTGTTGGAGAAATCGCGAAAAGCTAGCCTACATGTAACCATAAAGAAATCCAGTTTCCACCAATGGGAGGTTGAATTCCGCGGATACAAGGTCTCCAATATGGTGATCTCTATGTTGTCGGAGAAGGAGCAGACAATCAGGGATTGGGCACCTGCGACATGTGTCGTCGACGTTCAACGCTTTATGGGCTTTATGGGCGTCTATCGTCGGTTCATAGCGGGTTTCAGTAAGATAGCGAAACCTGTGACTGACTTGACAAAGAAGGGTGTCCGACCGGAATGGACACCTGCATGTGAGCAGGCCTTCAACCATTTGAAGGACATGTTTACGTCCAAACCTATCCTAGGAGATTTTGACCCTGAACGGCCAACCCGGTTGGAAACCAACACTAGTGACTTCACATTAGGAGCCGTCCTCTCCCAGTTCTGTGCAGCTGCGAGATGCCATCCAGTGGCCTACCATAGTAAGAAGTTTCACCCAGCGGAGATTAATTATGATATCCATGATAAGGAAATGACTGCTATCGTGGCGGCATTCAAGGAATGCGATCATCTGCTATGCTTAGTAATGGACCAATTGGTAATCTATATGGATCATGACAATTTCGAGTACTTTAATAGTACGCAGGTCCTTAACTGTAGGCAGCACCGCTGGGCCGCGTTCGTGGAACTGTTTAACTTCCAGGTGGTTTACCGAGATGCACGGTTGAATGAGAAGGCAGAAGCTTTGTCGTAGCATAGGGACTACCACCCTGAAGGGGGGAGTGATTTTCCGCCATAGTCCTCTTTTCGCCCCAGACGGTTGGTCGTGAGCCAGGTACAGGACATCTTGCACCCACAAGTGTTGCAGGTGTGCCAAGGATTTCGGCTCCAGTCGTCCTTTTTGGATCAACTGCGGGTACGCAGAACCGAAGACCTGCAATACTTGAGGATCCTGAAGGCAATGGCTGCCAGGGACAAAGAGGTCGACCGATATTTCACGATGGAAAAGGGCTTACCCCTGTTGAATAACAGGTGGTATGTTCCCAAGGGCCGGAACCTGCAGCAGACAATCATGGAGGCTGAGCTTAACTCCCCAATCGTAAGGCACTTCAGGACGTACAAGACCACTGGCAGGGTTGGAGCTACCTTCCATTGGCCAAAGATGGACAAGCACATCATCGACCATGTGCAAGCATGTGATGCATGGCAAAGAAATGAGTCCGTCAGGCACAAGAGGTTTGGGTGCTGGAACCTATTGATCTTCCTATGCGGCCTGGGACAGCGATTTCAATGGATTTCATTGTAGCGCTGCCAGAGTCCGAAGGGTATACCAAGATCTGGGTCATAGTGGACAGATTCTGAAAACGGCCCATTTCATACCCCTGACCATGGAGGCACCTATCAAGGTGGTTGCCTTAATATTCCTGCAGGAAGTTTGGCACCTTCATGGACTGCCAGAGTCAATCATCTCAGATCCAGATAGCCGATTCACATCAAAGTTCTAGATGAGTCTAATGCACTTGTTGCAAGTGAAACTAAACTTTTTGACTGCATTTTACCCTGAGACTGATGGGCAAACTGAGAGGGTTAATCAGACACTGGAGCAGTACTTGTGTAGTTACTGTTCCTACGAACAAGATGATTGGGTTTCGCTGTTACCCCTTGCAAACTGTGCGTACAACACCTTGAGATCAGAATCCACCAGGTTGTCACCACTTGAGATCAACCATCGCTTTACCCCAATGACAAACTGCTTAGATATCATGTCTGATACTCAAGGAATACAGTGTAGCAGGGAGCTCTTAGTCAAGGAATGGGAAGGCACCAGGGAAGAGATTCGAGAAGCGATTTAATGGGCACAGGAATGGCAATGGAAATGGCGAGACCAGAAAAGGTTGCCATCACGGGACTATGTTACCTTGGAGGATGTGACCACGGGTCGCAGGAAGAACGTGGACCGCCTGATGTTAAACCGAAAGAACATCCCCATAAAGCATCCGATGGAGAAGCTGGACCACGGGATGTGTGGCCCTTTTGTGGCCAAATGTGGAGTGGGTAACCAAGCCTACGAGCTCCAACTGCCCACCAGATAGGGCATCCAACCAGTTTTCAAGGTCATATTGCTCGAACCCTATCATGAGGATCAGGCAGCAGGTAGTGTCAAGGAAGTCCTTACCCCGCAACTTGTAGACAACGAGCCCAGTTACGTTATCGAGGCTGTTGTCGACAGCCGATGGTATGGAGAAGCGAAGGCGAAGTTTCCGCCACTCTTCATCCAGTACCTGGGTTCATGGGAAGGCTATGGGACTGAGGAAAATTCATGGGAGCCCTATGAGATGCTAGAAGGGACAGGCTTCTAGGCCATTCCGGATTTCCACCAAAGATATGCGGTCAAGCCCAGGGACCATACGGTCTGGGGGGAATCGAGTCGTGGAAATAAGAGCCAACGCTAATAGTCCGGGACGGACCGTAGAGAAGAGTGGAGTGATGTAAGGACCCAGCATACATGAGCTATGGCAGACGGAACTTATACCCATACTGGTGGCCAGCAGGCGAACTGGTAGGAAGCGGCAGCCAAGTAAGTACTTGACCTATGGAGACCGGATGGCGTGGGCTCCGAGAATGAACAGAATTGTCTGGTCATGGACTTAGGTACCTGGATACACCTGGGAGTGGGGTCAGCGTACTTAGAGACTTCTCAAGGGGCAGTCGCTCAGCTAGGCCGGGTAACTGGAGACAGGTCGGAAATGTCTATCGCCGGCAATGGGATAGACAGAGTAACAGGGCAAAGTTATCTTGTCCGCTGAACAAGGTTACGCTACCCTCGGGATCAGGTTACCCTGCCCGAAGTCCCGAGTTACCCTACCTTTCAACACGAAGTCCCTCAGGGAGTTCAGGAAAATTGACTGAGATGTTTGTCACCCGCAGCCAATCATGGTACTGGAATCTCGGGTTCCGGAGGATGCTATTGGGCCAGCTACGTGGCTTCGATGAAGCTGTAAATTGGAGACGTTATTCCTATCTTACCTCTCTGGCCCCGCCTCGAGGCCCGGACGTCATGGGCAAACGGTTGTGTAGTTGTGCACAGTCTAGCAAAGACGGATCTTTGCAGACATGCTTGCAACACCATATACGTCGGTGCCGTCCGGTCTACCACAGGCTGTTCCCAGGAAGTATATGCGGGCATAGAGTGGAGGGTGGAGTATCTCCTCCAAGTTGTTGGGAGGAAAACGGACCACAACTGACGGAGTTCACGGGTTTTAACCGCGGAGGTCCTGCAGGTAGTCCCGGGTGGTGCCGGGGCGACGGGGAGAGCTTTACACCTACCAAGCCCGCAAGTGTCCCCGACACTATAGGCTCTTAAAGGGCAGTGCAGAGACACTAAAAGCGTGATTGCTACCACAGGTAAGGTATATCCGAGTTGGTGGTCCTGGGTCGCGCCCATTCGATCACTCACGGACTACCGTGCCCTGTGGAAGACACCGGAAGCCCGCGACGTGTAAATAGTCCATCGATAAAGCACTCACGGTAGCCTCCAGAGTCAAGTGGAGATCAATGCATATGCGAACAGTGTCATAGATAGTGCAGTTCATGAGGTGCCTTGACTGTTAGCCGCTAGCAAGATACCGATGCGCCGAAGATTTCACTACGGCAAGCAAAATGGCAATACACTGCAGAAACGATAACCGCATAAGGTGAACGCCGCCTAGAGTGTGTCGACACATGCATGCCCGAAGGGTGTGCCCTGAGATGTGTCGGACCGCCCTTAGCGGAGAAGGGTCTGCTCGAATGGTGGGAGTAAACTGATCAGGGAGTTTCCCGCATAAGATAAAACTACCTGAAAGTTTATGCGAGAACTCTCCTACTCCAACAATCAATCCTCTCGAGACCTTAATTGATTGAAGCATCAGGATTAATGATATTAAGTTTTACCGTTTACTTTACTCTTTCATTGGTGTGAACTTTTGGCGATAAGTTTGACGTTGTTCGGTGCGGTCGCAACCTTGGGATCCATCTTCCTAGGGGTGCCCCCGTTACAGTTTCTGCTATACCATCCCCTTTATAGGAGCATCCAGTGGCTCTCTGTTGCTCGCATCCTTCATTGGCCACCACTGTAACGGGGGCACCCCTAGGAATATGGATCCCAAGGTTGCGACCGCACCAAACAACTTCAAACTTATCGCCAAAAGTTCACACAAATGTAAGAGTAAAGTAGACGGTAAAACTTAATATCGTTAAGCCTGACGCTTCACTCAATTAAGGTCTCGAGAGGATTGATTGTTGGAGTAGGAGAGTTCT
>PYWC01000002.1:946014-993453 GCA_003182015.1 Tuber magnatum | reverse complement strand
CCTTCGTAGGTCCCTAAGTACGCTGACACCAACCTTGGGCGTAGCCATGTACCTAAATACTTGTGTCCACTAAGTCTGCTCATCTCGGAGCCCGGGCTATCGGGTCTCCGTAGGTCAAGTACTCACTTGCCTGCCGGTTCCTACCAGTTCGCCTCCGAGCTACCTGTATGGGTATAGGTTCCGGCTGCCATAGCTCACGTATGCTGGGTCGTTACAACCACTGGTTGGGTATACTTGTCAGTAGTTCCACTAAGAGTAAATAGCTAAATTTAGACATTAAGACTAAAAGAGATCATGGTACCTGGTAAACAAGATCCAACACCCTATCCTATATCTACTTCTCCCAACCCTGCAAATCTTTCAGAAGTTGAAATACCTACTCCTCTACTTACTACTCTGAGGCCAACACCTCCTCTTGTTCCAATATCTACAGCTACTCCTATACCCACACCTAGGCCACAAGTGCTACTGCCAGGTAGTCCAGTAACACTCTCGAGTGTAGGGTCACCTCTCTTTTATAACCTAGTAAAGTGACTAATAAGATGTTCCAAAACTGCAAATCCTGAAACACTATTACTTGGTATACCAATCTCAGTTCAACAAACTCACATACATGGTGTCCCTTAAGTATCAGTAATGTCTAGTGTACTAACTCAGCCCAGTAAACCTGCTAGTCTAACTATAATATCAAGTGGTGATTCAGATAGCAAATCTGGTTACTGTCACAGGGACTGCAAGTCTGGGAAAACAAAAATAGGATTGGTATGTTATCATATCGGTGGATGTAACAAGAGGGCAAGGGTACTGATAGTGTACCAATGAGATAGAGAAAGAGGTAGCTGTTCAACTGGTTAGCATGATAGGTCATAGTGATCTGTGGGACCTCTAACAAGAAAGGATACTGGTATGAATGTACACAGGTATGTTTGGATAAGCCAGACTATAGCAAACCCAACACTTTTATGGAGAAGCTAGCAGCTAGCACAGTCATCAGCACTATTACTAGCAGGTATTGATTCTCCACAAGGTGGGAACCCAAGTGCAGCAGAGGGATGAATTCAATTAGTATAGGGGATTAGGAGAAACCCAAGATGGAAAGGCAAGAAGTAGCCATAACGATCCAGCATATATGAGCTATGGCAGACTAAAGCTACACCCAGGCAGGCAGCCTGGAGGCAGACTAGTAGGAAAAGGAGAACCAATAAGTATTTGATCCACAGAAGCCCGATGGTCTGAGTTCTGTAATGAACAGTAAGGTACACACCCGGGGGGGATGTTAGTGTACTCAAATATTTGCCAAGAACATGTTATCCAGCTTGACTAGGTAACTAGGGCAATGAAAGGGAGAGAAGTCTATCTCCACCCTAGGGTTAGACAGAGGAGCAGGGTAAAGTTACGCTAACCTCCAGGGTGGGTTCGCCTACTCAGAGATTACAGTTACCCTACTTTGGCACTTGGGTTACCCTGTGTAGGAATGTATATTACCCTATAGGGCAATATGAAGTGACTCCGGTAGTTCAGGAGAAAAAACAGGAAAGATGGTCACACCGAGTCATGTATAATCCTGGAATCACTAGTTCAGGAAAATACCATTGCGCAAGCTGCAAATTAGAGACAATATGCCTATTATGCCCCTGTGACTCCGGCTTCAGGCCTCGATGTCATAGGCAAAGGGTTGTGTAGTTGTCCACAGTTATGCAAAAGTGAATATTTGTAGACCTACTTGCGACACAGTATGCATCACTGCCATCCGGACGACCATAAACTGTTCCCTGGATATACAAGCGGGTATAGGGTGGAAGGTGGAGTACCACCTCCAAGTTGTGTGCAGTAAAACGGCCCAAGGCTGTTAGGGTTAATGGGGGTTAGCTGTGAGGGTCCCGAAGGTAGTCCTAGGTGGTACTGCGGTGGCCAGGAGAGTTTTATACCTACTAAGCCTGCAAGTGTCCCCAAGGCCATAGCTACTGTAATAGAAGTGTAGAGGCACTAAAAGCCTCATTCCTAATGCGGGTAAGGTGGATCCAAGATAGTGGTCATGCATAGCACCCATTGGAGTACTACAGCACCACCATATACTGTGGAAGATAGCGAAAGTCTAAGAGTTGTAAATAGTAGATAGACAAACTGCTAACAGTAGCTGCTGAGGTGTTGTAGGGATCAATGCACAGGGGAAGAGTGTCATAGATAGTCCAGTTCATCTGTTGTGTTGACTGTGAGCGACTAGCAAGGCACTGATGTGAAGAGGTTTTCACTCTAGCAGGCAAAATCGCGATACACCATGGAAACAATAACTGCATGCAGTGAATGCCGATTAGAGTCTGTGGACACATGAATGCCTGAAATCTATGCAAGGAGACATGTTGAACCACTCTTGGTTAAGAAGGGTGTGCTCCAATTATTGGAGTAAACTGATAGGGGAGTTTCTGGCATAAGATAAAACCACTTGAAAGTCTATATGAGCACTCTCCCACTCGAATATTCAATTATCCCCAGACCTTAATTGTGTGTAGTGTCAGGCTTAATAGTATTTAGTTTTACTGTTTACTTTACTCTTACATTTGAGTGAACTTTGGGAATATGTTCGCAGTGGTTTAGTGCAGTCATAACCTGGGGATCCATTTTCCTAGCACTATCCCCATTACAGTGTATCATTACACAACTTCGTTACTTAACTCCTCCTCTGATTAATTGTTTATCGACCTTCAGCCCTGATCTTGCATGAATACCAGTAACCTTGTCAGGAACAAGAAGCTCAGGGTGGAAAGAGCAGTGGCCAGTACCAAACCTTGAACCAATGTGGACCCAGACTCTGATTCTAGCATGAGTTTAGGGCTACTCTCTGACCCCGTTGGGGCTGCTACCTTTCGAGCCTTGGTCTTTGCAGATGTCTGCGGCATGGAATGGGGGAACAAAGGATGCTTGATCGAGGTGCCCCCTATCTCACTTACCGATAAATATGTTGACCTTACAATTTGAGACCCATGTGATAAGGCGCTCTCATTCTTCCACGATTCTGACCTCACACACAATACACTTTCACCACTTCCATGAGGCATACGCTTTGACAAATTCTCAGATGAGATTGTGGAACCATAAATTGTTCCTGAGGTTGAGCATTCGGTCGCTGCAGTACAGAAGGAAAGGAACTGTTGAAACAACCAGTGGCAAAAGGTCTTCAAGTGGCAGATTGTGAGCATTGGGATGGAATGGATGAAAGTACAGCAGCAGGTGCACCTTGCGATGGTAAAGAAGCAAAAGCTGTGGAGGGAACGAGTAAATGCCCCAGAAATGGTATTTGTCAAAGAGTATGACATTGATTCTAAAAATAACATGCCATTGATTGAGTCAGTACCTCCACTCACTCTTGTCTAGACAAAACAAGATGATTTCACCGTGGAATTGGCCCGTCGGACACAAGACGGGAAATGGCCAGCATACTTCAGTCCTGTTAGTATATGAATCTGAGAGAGCCTGCAGTAAGAAGGCTACCACTACACGTCTCCCTTTACCGGAGTATCTACTGGGTCGTTCTTAATCCCCTCATCAAGTACGTGCGGTCAGCCAGGTGGCCCTACAAGTGGAACTAGTGATGGTGGACGGGTAAAGAAACAGGCCACAAAGCGCAAAGGGATCACAGCACTAGACATACTGGATCCAACACCAGGTCCTGTACCAGCGCCTCCCAATCTGGCACTAGGTCGGATACCCACCCCACTGATTGCCGCACTAAGGCCAACACCTCTCCCTGTCCCTATACCTGCTCCTGCTCCACCCCTTGCTCTGGCAAGAATACCTGCTCCAGCACCTGTGCCTTGGTTACATATATTTCTACCACCTGGTTTCCCAATACCTGGTTTAAGATAAGGTTCCCTATTGTTTCACAACATGGTGGATTGGAAGAACAGAGCCTCAAAGGATCCAAATCCTGCAACCCCATCCCTCAGTACCCCTATCCCAGTCCAGCGAACCCTATGCCATGGTCCTCCATGGGCCCTAGTTGACCCTACTACACTAACCAATAACAGTTTGCCTACTAGTCTCGTGACCATATTGAATGACGAATCGGATAGACAAAGGGATTACTGTCTTTCTAGCTACAAATCTACACAAACAGCAATACAGTGGATGTACTACCAAATATGGGAATGCGCTAAGGAGGCCAGGGGACTGGTGGTACATTGGCCAGGTAGAGAAAGAGATGGCAGACTGAGAAGTGGGTATTGTGGGACACACAAGCATGTAGGACCTGCCACAAGGCCCGATACTTGTGATGAACTAAGGGAGTTTCTGCAGATGAGTCCGGTAGCACCTACCCAGACACTAGTGCGAAGTGGTCCGCAACCTACCTGGGGATCAGCACCTGTACCTCTAGTTGGTGATCCTCCACTAGGGGGTAGCTAGAGGGAACAGGAGGAATGGTTCCATGTCTCTGGTCGGGCAGCCTATGCCCAAGGCAGGAATGCCATGTGTCCTGCAGGTAGAGGTCAACCACCTCGAGATGGCCCGACTAGGGTATGAGGTGATCCTGGTGACTCTGATCATGATGGCAGTAATAGAGGTAATGATAGCGACCCCCTAGCAGCCCTACCACTATACTTGACAGTTCATTAGGGCAAGTACAGTAATGGAAAGAAAGTGTCACTTCAGCCGCCAGGCCAAGAGACTTGCCAGAGCCAGGTGGAGTACTATTGTGGCTTCCAGGCTTGCGCTGAGACACCAGTAGAAGAAGCTGGAAAAGCTGATTGGTATTTCTCTGTGTAACGGTAACATTATAGAACCCACAAGCTTCTTGACCTTAGTGGAGGTCAAGTCTGAACACATTGCGGATTGTAACTTACCTGATATAGATAGGGTAAACTTAGTGATCCTCCTTCTAGAAGACTCTGCCTAGGCATAGTACCTCGGGTTGCATGGGCACATCAACAGCGAAGCAGCTAAGTGTACTAGTGTTCCTGTAAATAATAGCAACCCCTTGCAAACATGAAAAGGATTCTGATAAAAACACCAAGGAACTTTTGGCTGTGACCATGCAGAAGGAGACCGAAGTCTTCTTCAGTGGCAGGACCTTACATTAAAGTCACATCACATAGATGTGTACCAGGACCAGAAAATTGACTACATGTATAACCTTGGCTATACAGATCAAGTGCAGGCACGAGATAAGGTATGGTCAGGTATTACACAAGAGGTTCAGAATGGGTGGGCACTCAAGGAGGCCCATCTGACCAACTTGCACAAGCACCATAGTCTTCTTTGGAAGGTTGGACACATGCTGGAAGACAGCAACCATTTGGGTAACTGTATTGTCCATCTAGTTCAACGGTGGCAAACAACCTACAAGAAGGAAAATAGGTTATCGACTTCTGCATGGTTTAAGAAGAAGGAGCAAGGTCAGCGCAGAGGGAACAAGAGGTCTGTCAAAAACCTACTAATTTCACGGCAGTGAAACAGGCACAAGCTGGCAACTTCCGAGTAGGCAAGAGCGTATAAGGAGATTATGTCAACTTTAACTGAATGTCAGAAAAAGTATAAGTCCACCATGTCTGTGTAGACTAGAGACTTCTGGAGAAAGTATACTGCGGCGGCGTCAGTTGTTCATTCGTCCCAACAGGCTTATGGATTGCAATGGTCAGCCCCGGTAAGTAAGCCTTTGGGTATGGACAAGTGGCTCAAATGTATTGAAGTGCCACCCCTGGCTTCCTTGTCCAAGATACTTGCAGTGTGACAGGAATCACATCAGATCATGGAGGTTGATAGTGAATATGCAGAATAGGTAAGAACCCCTTCTGCTTAAGGTATATCCTTACCAACTGCTGTCCATAGACTGGATGAGGGATGGACAGAAAGAACCCAGGAAAGGGTTCTGGGATGGGTAAGTACCCCTCTACTACCTAGAGGAGGATGGTACTGACTGCATTCACAAGTTGTTTATAGATAGAAGTTTCGTGCCGCATGCGGTGGACTGGTTTATCGTTCCTTCATGGGGTTTCTGGTTATTTCCTTTGTTCTAGTCATAAGCATTTCTTCCTGAATTTCCGTAGCTGGATTGGCAAGTCTTAGGACATTGTTTCAGTTGTGGCTGTGTGAGGTCTGACTAGAGGAGATACTCCACATTGGGGAAGCACTCAGTTGCTTTGCTTGGAACATGTCCAACAATGGTGGACATGGACCAACCTCCAGAAATTTGTTATCTTCAGTACAAGAGGAATTGGTTCATGCAGGACATGATCTAATAAAAGTATTAATTTGAAGTTTACCTCAGGATAGTTTAGTACCCAAAGTCATGCTGGCATGATAGTAAATACCAGCACAATTGTGCTACAAGCGTACTCCAATCTCTGAAATGTTTACTGTCCAGTTGTGGCCACTCTTGTGTAGAAAGAGAGGAGACCAAAATTAATACACAAGTTGACTAAGTCCTTAAGACAACCGAAGAGGCAGAAAGCGGTCAACCTGCCTGGTTATGCCAAGTCTATTCACCTATGAGTAAAGTGAAACCTGAAGATCGAAGCCTGATGGCTAAGTACAGAAGCCCCCCTGCTACTTGATATTGGAGATACAGGGCGGGTGGTTAGTGGCCGATAGGTTAAACTGACTCAGGCACCTTCTGTGCGATGAAAGGTACCTGTGCCACGAAGCGATGCTAGCAGTAATCACAATCCTGAGCCTGGTCAGCACTATTCCAAGTCCTTGGATATGAGGGTAGGCGACTTCCAGAATGGGAAGCCCTTTGAGGTCATGGCTATGACTGACACAAAGGTGCATGCGTACCTACCTATGCCATAGCTGAAGGACCATATCCCTGACATAGACTGGATAACAGGATCACTAACATGGCACTCAGATTTCTGAAATGGTGATTACTCAGTAGAGCAGGGGCGGTTAGTATTCAGGACTGAGAAAGGGTTAATGGCTGAAGAGCCTCATAATGTGTACCTGTTTGGAATAGTACAATTCTCAGTCAAAGAAGGTACAGACATTATGGTCAAGATACTTCCAAAGTGTAAGGACTTTAGAGACATTTTCAGTTAGGAACAGATTGTGGCTCTACCAGACTACTCCAAACACGACCATACGATTGAGGTGCTGCCCAGAACTCAACCCCCATTGGGGCCCATCTATCTGTTAATGAGAAAGAAGCTTCAGGCACTCCACGAATATCTCCACTACATGCCATGAACTGGAAAGCTAATGTGATCTAGTTCCTCTGCAGTAGCCTCTACCATCTTTGTGCCCAAGCCAGATAACATATTAAGGTTGATAATAGATAACAGAGGGCTAAACAAGATCATGGTTAACAGTAAATACCCTTTATGGTTAATGAATAAACTCTATGACAGTCTGGGAAAGGCCACTGTGTTTACTTGGTTGGAGCTGAAAAACGGCTATGACCTGGAGAGGATGGCAGAAGGTCAGGAATGGATGGTGGCCTTCTGGTGTAGATATGGACCGGGTGAATCCACAGTCATATGTAACAGGGTCACCCCTAGCAAGATGGATTTCAAGGTTATGGCAATAGCCAATAAGTTCATACCTATCGCCAAAGGTTGAGACAGATGTAAGAGTAAAGTAAACCGTAAAACTTAATATCACTAAGCCTAATGCTTCACTCAATTAAGGTCTCGAGAGGATTGTTTGTTAGAGTAGAAGAGTTCTCGTATAGGCGTTCAAGTGGTTTTGTCTTATGCTAGAAACTCCCCTCTTAGTTTACTCATACTATTTCAGTACACCTATCCCGGTTAAGGGTGGTGCAACATATCTCCTGGTACACCCTTCATGCATGCATGTGTCAACACACTCTAGTCGGTGTTCACCTCATGCGGTTATCATTTCTGCTACACATTTCCATTAGGACCGGTGGGGTGAAAACCACTTCGCATCAGTGCCTTGCCTGTGTCTAACAGTCAAGACACCAGATGAACTGCACTATCTATGACACCCTTCCCATGTGGATTGATTTCTAAGCGACCCCGGAAGGTACCACGTGCCGTTTAGCTATCCACCATTTGGAATTCTTGGTCTTCCAGTGTCTTCCACAGTATACGATAGTCTGGTAGTAATCCAATGGGCACTGTGCATGACCATTACCTCGGATCCATCTTACCTGTGGTAGGAATCATGCTTTTAGTATCTCTGCACTTTCCGTATACTGCGTATGACGTTGGGGACACATTCGGCTTGATAGGTGTAAGCCTCCCCCAATTGCCCCAGTACTACCCGGGACAACCTTCTAGACCCCACAAGTAACTCCTGTTAACTGGGTTAGTTTTGGTCTATTTTACCCTGAACAACTTGGACGAGGTACTACACCTTTCAGCTTATGCCCCTTTACAAATCCTGCAAACAGCTTATGGTCAACTGGACAGCAGTGATGCATACGCAGTTGTATGCAGGTCCCTAAAGATTCCTCCTTACTAGACTGCATACCCCTGTACAACCGTTTGCCCTTGACGTGCGGGCCTCAAGGTAGGGCCCAAGGGGCATGACAGGAATAATGTCTCCAATTTACAGCTTTTTCGGCGCTCTGTAGCTCACGTAATGGCATCTCCCGGAACCCCTGATTGCAGTATATTGTGCGGCTTCTGGTGACAAACATTCCCGTCATTTTTCCCAAACTCCCCTGGGCACAACGTATTGAATGGAAGGCTAACTCAGGACTTTAGACAGGATAACCTGAGCTCCATGACAGGGTAACCTGATCCTGATGGTAGGGTAACCTTGTCTGGTGGACAAGATAACTTTACCCTATTAATCTGTCTATTCTGTCACTGGAGATAGACACTTGTAACCTTTCTCCAGTTACCCCACCTTGCAGAGTAACTGCTCCTTCAGAGGTCCCTGAGTATGCAGACATCGCTCCTGGATGTAGCCAAGTACCTAAGTACCATGCCAGCTATTTCCATTTATCCAGGAGCCTGGGCCATTGGGTCTCCGTAGGTCAAGTACTTACTTGCCTGCAGGTTCTTCCCAGTCCTTCTCCTGGCTTTCTGCATGGGTGTAGGTTCTGGCTGCCATAGCACATGTATGCTGGATCATTACATCACACTGTTCGGATTATGCAATGCTCCAGCAACTTTCCAGATTCTGAGAAATAAAGTATTTTGCGATATCTTGGAACACGTAGTCATTGTATACATGGATGACATCTGGATGTACTCTGAGACCATAGAGGAACATGTATCGTATTTGAGTTATGTGATGGAAAGATTGCTGCAAGCTAGACTGTGCACAAGCAGGCAGAGGTCTGGTTTCCATCAAGGGGAAGTTGAATTCTTCAGATACAAGATATCTGACATGGGGATCTCGATCCTCTCGTAGTATATACAAACAATTACGAATTGGGCAGCTCTGACATGCATCGTCATTGTTCTAACCTTTATCAGTTTTGCCACCTTCTATTGTCCATTCATAGAGTGTTTCAGCAAGATAGCGAAACCCCTGATGGACCCAACTAAGAAGGTTGTGGGCTGGGAATGGACGCCTGCTTGCATGCAGGTCTTTGCTCATTTGCAAAAAACATTTATGTCCAAACCCGTTCTAGCACATTTGGACCCTGAATGGCCAACTAGGCTGGAGACCGACGCTAGTGACTTTGTGTTAGGGGCTGTCCTCTTACAGTTCAGTGAGGCCAGGAGTTGGCATCTGGTGGCCTTTTATACCCCGAGGTTTCACTCAGCGCTGGTTAATTATGATATCTATAACAAAGAGATAACTGGAATTGTAGTAGCATTCAAGGAAAGGGATTATCTGCTATGCTCAGTAATAGACCAATTGGTGATCTAGACAGATCATGAAAATTTGCAGCACTTTAACAGCACCCATGTCCACAACTATCCACAGTACTGCTAAACTAAGTTCCTGGAACTGTTTAAGTTTAAGTTGGTTTATGGCGAAGGACAGTTGAATGTGAATGCCTGTGGTTCATCATGGTGTTGGGAGTACCATCCTGAAGGGTGGCGTGATTTTCAGCCACCATCATTTTGCCGCCATGGGCCGTGAATTGTCAGCCAGGGATAGGATATCTTGCAACTACAGGTACTGCAAATGTACCTAGGTTTTCCGCCCCAGTCTTCCTTTTGGGATCAACCGTGAGTTGTGATGATACTGGACCAGGAATACATAAGAATCCTGAATGCAATGACTGCTGGTGACAGGGAGATGGACCATCACTTTATAATGCGAAAGGGACCACTCCATATAAGAACAGGTTGTATATGCCTGAGGGTGCGAATCTGAAGCAGACAATCATGGCGGCGGAATATGACTTCTGTATAGTGGAACACTTGGGGACTTACATGACCCGTGGGAGGGTTAGGGCTAACTTCTCTTAGCCTGAGATAGAGGAGCATATTACAGACTACATAGGAATCTGTGATGCATGCCAAAGAAACAAGTCGATCAGGCACCGGAAGTTTGGTCTCAGGAAACTAATCGATGTTGCTATGTGACCTTGGCCAGCCATCTCAATGGACTTCATTGCAGTACTGCCAGAGCCAGAAGGGTATACCAAAATCTGGGTCATTGTAGACAGATTTTCAACAATGGCACGTTTCATACTACCCACCAGCGGGGTACTACTCCAGAAGCTTGCCTTGATATTCCTGTACCAAGTTTGGCACCTTCATAGACTTCCAGAGTCAATAATCTCGCACTGTGAGAGCTGATTCTCATCCAAACTCTGGGTAAGCCTGATGTACTTGTTGCAAGTGAAACTAAAACTTTTGGCGGCATTCTATCCCAAGACTGATGGTCAAACTAAGGGGGTTAAGCAGACTCTGAAATGGTACTTGCATAGCTACTGTTTCTACCAACAGGATAATTGGATGTCGCTACAGCCACCTGTGGCGTAGGCATACACTACCCCAATATCGGAATGCCTCCAGTTGTCGGCGTTTGAGATCAACTACAGGTTTAATCCACCAACAGAGTAGGCGGGCATAGTGCCTGATTTTCATGCGATAGACCAGAGTAGGGAGCCCGCAGTTAAGAGGTGGGCAGAAACTGGTCAAGAGATTCGCGACATGATTCAACGGGCACACAAAAGGCAACAGAAATAGCAAGTCAAGAAAAGGTTGCCATCACCAAACTATGGGACCTTGAAGATTGTGGCCTCTGGGTGGGCTTACAAAGCACACCACGTGGTGTTGAACTGACAGTACATCGCTACCAAGCATCCAATAGAGAAGTTGGACAAATGGACTTTTGGCCCTTTTGTGGCAAAATGTCATGTTAGTATACGAGCGTACAAGCTTCAATTGCTCCTGAGATGGAGCATGCACTGGGTGTTCAATATCACATTGGTGGTGCCATACCGCAAGGATCTGGGGGCAGGAAAAGTCAACGGTATCCATATGAATGAGCTCTTGGATATTGAGGCAACTTATATTATCAAAGATGTAGTCGATTGTCAATGGTACGGATGACTAAAGATGAAATATCTATTACACTCTGGCTAGGACCTGGTTTCATGAGAAGACTATGGGGCTGTGGAGAACCAAGAGGAACCTTGTGAGATGCTAGAAGAGACAGGCTTACAGGCCAGGTTGGATTTCTACCGACCATATCTGTCCAGGCCCAGAGACCATAAAGTCATGGAGGAATCAAGTTATGGAAATAAGAGATGACATTAATACTCTAGAATGGACCGTAGATAATGAGGCAGCGCTATAACTACCCTGTATGCATTAGCTATGGCAGACGGACCCTACACCCATGCAGGTGGCCCTAAGGTAGACTACTGGGACAGGAGGGCAAATAAGAGTTTGACCAAGTGAAGCCCAATGGTCTGGGCTCTATTATGAACAGGGAGGCATACACCCTTGGGAGGTGTCAGTGTACTCAAGGATTTGGCGAGGACATATCACCTTGCTTAGCTAGATCACTAGGGCAGTGAAAGGGAGAGAAGTTTATCTCTGGCAGAAGAATAGACAGGATAAGAGAGTATAGTTACCACGACCTCCCAAGCAGGTTCCCCTACTCAAGGATCACGGTTAACCCACCTTGGCACTCAGATTACCCTTCCTAGGAACCTGAGTTACCCTACCTGCTGCTATGAATCTGCATGGGGAGTTCGGAGGAAGTGACCGGAATGGCAGTCCGGCGAAGCCAAGCATCATATAGTAATCTCGGGTTCCGGCAGTTGCTATTGGGCGAGCTATGGAGCTCCAAACAAGCAGTAAATGGGAGACGGAATTTCAATCATACCCCTCTGGTCCTGCCTTGAAGCCTGGACATCATGGGCAAATGATTGTGTAGCTGTGCACACTGGGGTCAAATGAAACATTTGTACATCTGCTTGCAACAGTGTATGCATCGCTGCTCTCTGGTGGATGGTACACGGTTCGCATGATATATAAAGCAACATAGGGTGGAAGGTGGAGTACCTCTTGCAAGTTGTTCAGAGTAAAATGGACTAAAACTGACAGAGTTAATATGAGTTAACCATAGGGGTCCTGCAGGTAGTACCGGGTGGTGCATGGGTGACTTGGAAAATTTTATACCTATCAAGCCTCAACATGTCCCCAATACCATAGGCTCCATAATGGAAGTGTAGAGGCACCAAAACCATGATTCCTACTGCCAGTAGGATAGATGTAAGATAGTCATCACAGGCAGTATCCACTGGACCACCACAGGGCCACTCTATCCTGCCAAACACACCAGAAGTCCAAGAGCTATATATAGTAGATAGACAAACCACTCAGGGTAGCTGCCGGGGATGTGTAGGGATTAATGCATATGGGAAGAGCATCATAGATAGTCTGGTTCATCAAGTGTCTTGACTGTTGGCTACTGGCAAGGCACTGATATAAACAAGTTTTCACTCTGGCAGGCAAAATGGAGACGCACCACAGACACGATAACCCTAGTATCGGGAGTTTCTATCAAACAATACTCAGACTTCTAAGAGACAATATACTAGCTAGAATTCATGTCCTGTATATCTGTTAAATCTCTCTGCTGATTAAATGCAAGTTATAATTTACACTCAGTCTTCTTTATTTTTGATAATACAAATATGTGAAATGTAGATATATAGCTACAATAAAGTATGTAGTTAAAAATGAAATACTATATTTAGATTGGATTTTACAGTATTTTACAAAAACATATAAATACGATACCACCCACGATCCCCCAAAACTTCAGAAGAGATAGATTGAGACCTACAGGGGTATATTGAGTATCTTTAAAGGACTTGCAGGTATAAGACAAATAATCTACAAGCATTAATAGCCTATAAAATGGAAATTCTATTCAGAGAATCAAAACAGCTGGGAGTCACCAGAGCATTTAGAGCATATAGTAGAATTGGTACGAAAGCTGTAACGTGTTCGGGCTGGGCCCTAGTCACGTAGCGGTACGATAGGAGCAGATGGCTTCATGGTCAACACGAAGCGAGCGCTGCTTGCTAAAGGAGGCTTCGAACGGGGCGTAATAGGAGATCAAAGAAGTAACCGTTCAACCAAGTATATTTAAGAATACTATCTGTCGAAGTCTGCTGTTTCCATCGCGGGAATCAGCGGTCTTTAAATACAGCATATCGCTTATCTCCAGTATGAGCGATATTGCAAAACAATGTGTGTATCAACTGATAGCACACGAAACAATACAAGTATCAAACGATACTGTGAAACCAAACACAAAACAATGTGTGTATCAACCGATAGCACACGAAACAATACAAGTATCAAGCGATACTGTGAAACCAAAAATAAAACCCTAGTAACCCGTACCGGTTACAAAAGCTTTATAAGAACGATACAGAGATAATATAGTTCTAGAGGAAGGATGGAAAGAAAACATTTTTCTTGTCATAGCTAAGTCAATATGTACAGGTTTTTTACATTATTGTACTAAGTGATTAATGAAGTTAATAATATACACTATTAGACAATAGAATAGGAATATAGATATAAAGATTTGAGATAAACTCTAGATAAGTAGAGCTAGTACTATATATATGGAGTACAGACTGTTGAGCAAATGGATAGAGCTCAAATTAGTGAGTTCAATACCACTCTCTAGCCTCTATATGATGTCTACATGTTACTATCTAACTTTTGGTACCATGATATCTGAGTACCAAAATACCCATTGGGTGAAGACCTCCTCATAATATCATATGTATTAGGACTACCTATCTGACTACATCCTGTTAACAAATTATATGAAAGAGAACTATAAGGGAGGTATGAGATGTGGAATAGAGTGATTCAGTTATATAACTATATAGTTATAGACTATATAAGATTGCTCATAAGAGGTATAGACTAAAAGTAATATAATACTTATATACAAAATAGAATCAAATCATACTCTTCTGCTGTAGAGATCAGTGTAGGTATATACCCACTGCTCTAATAAAGTAGGACCTACTAGAGGGCCTACTCAACAGCCAGTCAGTTATAATAGAAACTACTCATATCTTGTACATTACAAGATAGCATGCTTAAAACCAGAGAGCAACAAGAGATAACTACTGTAAAAACAATTAGAGTAATCATAAGAGAAAATCCCATATGCAATAAGTAATATAGGAGGATAAGGTATCTAACTATATAGATAAGTCTATCAATAGATATAAGTACTCAGAATATATAAAGAAAGAGATCAATAAGTTGTCCAAAAAGATTTACTAGCTCAAGTTAGATTATAGAATAAATAACTCTGAAAACAGTAGTAGTACCTATCCTACTTGAATACATCAGATGTCTGTAGAAAGTAGTCTTTGGCAGAGAAGAAGTTTCAGGGTAAAAGGCATTTACAGTGGAGAAATATAGAAAGATAGTTAGAGTTAGTTTAGCCTACAACCACTGAGATGCAAAACATAAATATTAAAATGCCGGTCAAGCCTTCTGATATTGTTTAAAATAGAGAAAAGATCTCATTGATATATTCCTTATAGTTAAAACAGAACCCTATTTTGTCATTTACAATATGAGCCTTTCTAGAGACACTCTTATCTTCAATACTTTAGTCTTAGTCTATCTTACTTGTTCTCAGAGTTAGCTCCCATCTCATATTACTACTAGTACAACTTTGTGACTCCTTTAGCTAGTGGAAATCAATACTAAGACTAAATATGTATTTATTATTTTATATAACTTTAATAGCTTAATATAAATCTATTTAATTTGTATATCTTATAATCATATTACTACTTACTTATACAACTAGAAGAGTTTAATTATATTTAGTCTTAATAAAAAAAAAACCTTCTAAAAGAAGCCTAAATTTACATTATTATCTCTATTACTTGTATGCTAATAGCACTAGGTAAAATATATTAGAAGTTCGTCTAGTAGAATAGCTAATAATATCATGTGCAATAATCTAAGTTTCTATATTTTTACTTAAGTTCTATAAAACTATTAATATATCTATTTTTGTGAAATTATACTTATTCAAACAAGAGAGCTACAAAGTTGTAGTAAAATAAAATGGCTGGTTCCTCTCCTATTTTGTATTGCACATAGGATGAACTGGCATAGCATAAGAAGCCTGTCAGGTGATCATTAGCAAAAGGTCCCATATCCAATCTCAGGGTCTGTCGGAGTATTTGGAGGAGGAGTTAAATTCAACCCATACAAGGATGGCACAAAACCTTTAATAACATGAGCACTTAACATTACTAACTGAGGGGTTTTCATGAAGTGTTTAGGAGAGGACTCTTGGCTACCCTGACAAGGTGGAACAAACCCAAGGGGTTGGTTGGTTAGGAACATGAATGCATGCAAAGATCACTCGGCTATTCCAACGGAATGTTACCAACCAGGGGAGGTCGGATATTCCGATAGGACTCCCTGGATACCATGAAGGTAGCAAGACCGAATTTCAAGTCCATCAGTGGAGGAAAGTGGAGGAAAGTTCTAATGAGGAGACGACACTCAACAGAAGATCATTTGCCCACACTGCCAGGCATGATAAGGTAGAGCCAGATGAAGGCCTACTGCATAGAGGGTTAACCCTGAGCATTAAGAGGCCTAAAGGCCATTGGGGCTATAAGAAAGTAGTATGCCTCCTGTGGGTTGATGCGAGTAGGGAGTATGCATAGCAGCATCGATAAGTCTGTCTTTCGAGCTGATTCTGCTGTATGTGGAGAAAGAACCGGTAACCATTTGTCATGGCCAAAGCATTTCAGCAACTATGGACAGACAGGACAATGCCAGGAGAGGGGTAAGAACACCCTCCCCACTGTCTGGAAAATTTGGAGTCACGCAGGGTAAAGGTTTTCAGAGTCTAGGGAGTTCACACCACAAGAGCAGGGGAAAATTGGATAGCCCGCATACACCCAGATGTGGAATACAAATATAGAGGTACCTGCCACACTTTTACAAATGATCAGTGATGGAGAAGAGATCTTATCAATATATTTATTATATGATACACTTCTTATAATACTTCTATCCTAAAAGTTCAAGTAAGCCTTTCCTCCAATCACTTTGTCACACATTGGGTCTTAATTTAGACTTGCTTGTCCTTAGAGTTGGCTACCACCTAACTCTTTGCTTTACTCATAGTCAGCAAAAGCAAGTGTAATACCGAAGCAAGTATCATTGTAACCAGTACGGGTAGTAGGTTATTTTATGTTTGGTCTCACAGTATCGGTTGATACTTGTATTGTTTCGTGTGCTATCGGTTCATAAACACATTGTTTTATCGTTGGTTTCACAGTATCGGTTGATACTTGTATTGTTTCGTGTGGGATCGGTTGATACACACATTGTTTTATGTTTGGTTTCACAGTATCGGTTCATACTTGTATTGTTTTGTGTGCTATCAGTTGATACACACCTTGTTTTATGTTTGGTTTCACAGTACCGCTTGATACTTGTATTGTTTTGTGTGCTATCGGTTGATACACACAACGTTCTACAATATCGCTCATACTAGAGATAAGCGATATGCTGTATTTGAAGACCGCAGATTCCTGCAGTGGAAACAGCAGACTTCGACAGACAGTATTCTTAATATACTTGGTTGAATGATTAAAAAAATGTAACGTGTGCGGGCCAGGCCGTACTCACGTAGCAGTACAATAGCGGCAGATGGCTTCTTGATCAACAAGAAGCGAGCGCTGCTAACCAAGCGAGGCTTCCAACGGGGTGTAATAGGAGATCAAAAGGGTAACCGTTCAACCAAGTATATTAAGAATACTGTCTGTTGAAGTCTGCTGTTTCCATTGTGGAAATCAGCGGTCTTTAAATACAGCATATCACTTATCTCCAGTATGAGCGATATTCCAGAACATTGCGTGTATCAACCGATAGCACACGAAACAATACAAGTATCAAGCAGTACTGTGAAACCAAACATACAACAATATGTCTATCAACCGATAGCATACGAAACAATACTAGTATCAACCGATACTGTGAAATCAAACATAAAACAACCATGTGTGTATCAACCGATAGCCCGCGAAACAATACAAGTATCAACCGATACTGTGAAACCAAACATAAAATAACCTAGTACCCATACTGGTTACAATCATGGTCATTTTATTTTTTTTCTTTGCATGATAGTGACACAGTATTCCCAAATATTTGTATCAAGTTTAAAATTCAAATATTCTCTCCTATTGTTTACAAGTAGAATCAATACTCCTAGATTTAATTTCAATCTTCTCAATATATTTTAGCTGTGGCCTCACCAATAACATCTTCTCTAATACCACCCATTCTAACTAGTTCTAACTCTCCTTCAGAATCATATCCAGAATCCTCTATCTCCTCCAATTCTACTATAGTGTAGCCACTTCTAATTACTTCTCTCTGGAATTTCTCTATTTATTTTAACGCCATATCAGTATCTTGGTCTATCTTACCAGATATCAATAGTATTACTTAATTTGGACTCTTAATAGATATGGCTAGTACAGTAACAGAATGTAAAATCAAAGAGAGATGGAATAAAGCCAATGGTCTTAAGTTACTCTTGTTCTCTGCAGCTTTATTACCAGTGCATTTAATACTTAAAGCATCTTCTACAGGCTTGAATACTGGGTATTCAAATATAATTGATCCACTGTTACTATAGAATAGTGTGGAAACTATAGGATAGCAGCTTGGTATATTGAGACAACAAGAGATATCATAATATACAGCATTGCAGTAAGCTGTTGATTGAAATACTAATTACAAACTTGTTGACAAATCAGATTATGATTTATTATATATTTCCACTAAATCTATTAGAGATATGTAGATTTTACATAGTTTAACTCAAATGATTTAACTTGTATATTGCTTTTCTATCATGTTGTATAAATAAGCAGTATGTCCCTTCTAGTATGGCATTTTATTACAAACTATTACTTGAAAGAAAAGCGGTAACACTTACTTTAGTTGTTACATACAAGATAAACAGGCCTAGTATAATAAGTGGTTATATGTAAATGTGGCACCCTAAAGGAGATGGACCAAATGGTTGCAACTACACTACATAACTTCGAACCTATCCTCAAAAGTTCATACACAACTGTAAGATTAAAGAAAGCAGTAAAACTTGATATAGTTAAGCTAAACAGTTTACTCAATTAAGCTCTAGAGAGAATGTTGATTGTGTTGGAGAAGGAGAGTTCTTGCATAGATTTAAGTAGTCTGAATTTATACCTGAAACTCCCCTATCAGTTTGCCTCAACTCTACAAGTATGCCCTTCTTTACTAAGAGTTGTTTGGCACTTCTTCCATATCCCAGTAGTCATGTGCATGTCAATACACTCTAGTCAATAACCTCCTTCTGCAGTTGAGTTTCTGCAGTACATCTTAATTATAGCTTCCAGAGTGAAAGCTTCTTTGCTTTGGCACCTTGCAAGTAGTTCAAAGTTAAGGCACCTTGGAGAGCCCACTATTTATGAATACCTTCCCCTATACACTTCATCTATACCTGTCCCGATTGGCTTCTTTAGTGTTTGTATTCTATCAGCTTCAAGTTCTAAAGAGCTAAGAGCCTGTATGGACCCCCATAGTTGAGTGTCCAGTGTGGTGATCTAATGGGTACTACCAATGAACACCATGATGGAAACTATCTCAGTTATGATGAGAATTATACTTTTAGTGTACTCAAACTTTCCTTACAATGGCTACAGCACAGGGACATGTTTAGGCTTGATAGGTGTAAAACTCTTCCAACCATTCCTAGTACCACCCTGGACTACCCTGTGGACCCCCATGGTTAGCTTCCACTATCTCAATTGATTTCAGGCTGTTTTACTCTAAATAATGAGGGGATAGTACTTCACCTTCTCACCTATGCCCCCTTATATATCCTGTAAACATGTTATGCTTAGTTGAATAGCCAGAGCATGAATGGTAGTCTGAGTACATATACAAGGATTAACCTTTGTTGGGTTGCATACAACTCCATATTTGTTTACCCTTGATGTCTGGAGCTCAAGCCAGGGCTAGACAGGTAGGATAGGAATAATGCCTGCAAGGTATGGCTTCTACGAAGCTCTATAGCTTGACCAATAGTATCTCCAAGAATCCAAGAGTTGAGGACTACAGATCCTTTTGGGTTATAAACATTCTGGTCAATTTTTTCAAAGTTCTCACATGACTTTGTGGTCCAAGATAGGGTAAGTCAGAGTTCTAGACAGGGTAACCCCAGTCCTGTGCTAGGGTAACCGGCCTCCTAAGATCAGGCAATCTACCAGGACATCAGGATAACTTTAACCTGTTACCTGGCCTAAACCTTCAGTCGAGTTAGCCACTTGTACCTTGTCTCTAGTTACTTAGCCTAGTAGGGTAACTTGTCCACCTGACGCCCTGAGCACCCTGACATCACCCATGTGGATGTACTCAGTATCCAGGTATCTAAGTACTTTGTATTCCTAGAGTGGAACCTACACTATTGGTGTAGCCAGTACATGTACTAGGTTATGTTTTATGCTTGGTTTCACAGTATCATTGGATACTTGTATTGTTTCATAGGCTAATGGTTGATATACAAAAGGTTTGATGTTTGGTTACATGGTACTGTTTAATATTTGGAGTGTTTCATGTGGTATCGGTGGATACAGACAATGTTTTATACTTTGTTTTACATTATTATTTGATACTTGTATAGTTTCATGTGCCATCAGTTAATACAGAGAGTCTTTTGGAATATCACTCATATTGGAGATAAGTGGGAAGTTGTGTTTAAAGACCACTGGTTTCCATGATGCAAATGGCTGACTTCGACTGCCAGAATTCCGAATATACTTGCTTGAACAGTTACTCGTTTGATTCCCTAGTACATCACCTAAAAGTCTTCTTTAGTAGGCTGCGCGCGTTTCTTGTTGACCAAGAAGCCATCAGCTCCTGTCATACTGCTACGTAATTAGGACCCGGTCTGAACACATTACACTTTTTTTAATCTCGGCAAGTGGTTAGTAACCGATCTGGGCCAGGCCTGAACAATCTATGAAGTGTCCAATACAAAGCTGGCAGTGGGGAGCAGCAGAGCCTAAGAAGGTTCATCTCCACCAACACGACACCATTGAGTTATTAGAGACTCCAAGTGGGAAGCAAGTACTACAAGAAGGCCTTACCAAGAAAATGCAACCCAGAAAACAGCCAGGACCAAAAGGCGGCTTTGGGATCGGTAAGGCAGCAAGAGAAATAACCTGAGACCTGGCTACCCAGACTGTTAGTGAATCAATGGACGAGTTAGCAAAGGCAGCAGCAGGTCTCCTGCGGCTGTTGCCCGCAAGCCTTGGCAAAGGAAATGCCACAGCACCACCACAGAAAAAAGAAAGCCCCTCAATCTGCACCCCAAAAGAAAGAGACGATGAAAAGGAAGAATTAGTGCAAACGGTAGCAGCGGACCACCAGAAGGATCACCAAACAACTCAGCAGATAACTTGGCAGAAGACAGCTCCAGCAGCAAAGGGTTTGACCACAGTATGTCTGCAGGAGAATCCGCCATGCCACACAGCCGAACAGGGCCAAAAGTCAAACTTCCTCTTCCTCCCACATTGTCGGGCAAAAGGGAAGACCTGAAACTACAAGTATTTGACTGATAGGTGATGACCACTTCCCAATACCTCACCAGGCATAACGTGAACAACATGAAGGAAGAGAGTGGAGAATACTTCTGGAGCTTCTGTATAGGAAAAGAGGAAGAAGCATATTACGAGGCAATAAATCACTATAATATTAAGGAAGGAATACTAGAAATAACAGTGATAAGGTACCTGAGAGATACATTCCAGTCCTCACGAAATACAGAAGAACCGTATAAAAGGTTCAATGACATCCAAGAAGTACAAAATAGAAAAACAGACAGAATAACTTTGGTAGCAATAGATCTATAGGTCATTATGGGGGCCCCGGGACCACAAAAAATACGGCCCCCAGGCCCATATAATGGCAGGTCCGCCATGGGTAAAACCCGCTCCTCCCCACCCTGTAACGAACATTAAATAGATCTCTGGATGTACCATAGACGATTGTGAAGTTAAGTGGCGTCGGAGCATATATTGTGGCAAAGACTTTATGAAGCAATGCATCCCAGACTATGGCAAGAGGTAGAACCCATGGAAGGGGAAGGGGATTCCTTCGAGAAAATCTCTCAAATGAGCAGAACACAAGCATGCCATTTTTTATGCCACTGGAGTTTGCTGAACATACATACCCCAGCAGCGGAAGAGCAAAGGATCTTCCTCAGGTGATAATGTAAGAAAGGAACAACCACACCGCAAAGGGTCAAAAGAGAACAAAGGAAAGAAGGCGAAAAGACATAATGAAGAGGCATGTTTCCAATATGGCAAAAATGCGCACTGTGCGAAGGACTGCTATAATATGAAACGGAAAGAAAAAGCGACTGAACAAGGTGCTTTTACAAATTATATAAAAGCAAATAAATACGACGAAATACAAATGAATTTGGTGGAAATGGAACGTCTCCGGATGCAAACAGCACTAACGGTCAAGCCCCGTAATACATGGCAAGGAACAATTCATGTAGAGGGCAATCTAGACAATGTACTTTTCAATACAGGAACGATCGGCTAGGGCATGACCAGCACTATCTTTGTTGCTACCTATGGTATACCCAAGGACCCTCTGCCTCAGTTGAAGACAGTCAATATAGCTATGAAGAGCTCCTGCTCCTTAAGCTACAAAAAAGTCTAGGCTGACAGTGGAAATTGGGAAAAAGAAATGGCCATATCAGGAGATGTTGGTAAACAAACCTCGCAAAATATAATGTTCTCAGTGGAATGGCCTTTCTAAAGTGACATAAAACTCTTATCAGATCCGTGGACAGAGCCGTGAAGTGTTCCAATGACAAACTGCATGTACTATGCAAATCAAGAAGTGTGGAATTCCAAGCCGCTGTCTCAGACACCATATTAGCAACATTGTTGGAAGAATACCAGGATGTATTTCTGCACAAGGTTCCCGAAATGCTACCTACTGTTCACACAATTAACCTCCACATTTGGCTAAAAGATCCAAGTGACCCAAAAGATCAAGCAACAAACTCTCTCCCGCAACCATACAAGAAAGAATTCATGAATAGGATAAACAGGAAATTGCCAGGGGCAGTAATGATACTACTGGAATTGCCTGAAGTGGCACCTATGTTGGTGCCACTAAACTCAGATGGGAGAATCTGCCCCCTGGTGGAGTTGAAACTTCGAAATGACAACACAATTACACATAGTCCCTCTATTACCAACCAGTAGCAGATCCTGAACCATAGCAGAAGAGCCAAAGTTAGAAGCAAGATTAACCTAAGTGACGTGTACTTCCAACACAGGTGGACCAGGACAGTGTTAAGTTCAACCTGTTCAAAACTCTATTTGGAGGGTTTGTCAGCAAGGTAATACTATAAGGAGACATGAATGCACCAGCCACATTTATGCAGATAATAGAAGACCTCCAGAGCAAATTCCTACACCATTCTGTATAAGTATGCATTGAGAATATTCTCATATTCTTGGACACATCAGAGGAACATGAAAGGCACATATGCCAAGTGTGTGACCAGCTTAGAGAAGCAAAATTCTATGCTAGTAGGAAGAAGTCAGTACTGTTCGCAGATAAGCTGAAAGTACTGGGACACATAGTGGATAAAGATAGGATCCATGCTTGCGGCCACAGGATATCGTCCATTGCACGGTAGATGAAATCTCAGAACAAGAAGGAATTGAAACTGTTGCTGAGAATGGTGAATTGCAAGGCCCAGTTCCTCCTACACGATACTACTCTTATAGCGCCCTTAATTGACTTACTGGGAAATGCCAAATTCATATAGATAAACACTCATCAGACCACCTTTGATATGGTCAAGAAACAAAGTGTCGATTACCAAGTCATGTGGCCAATAGATATATAAAGCAAGGAACCAATCCAGTTAGTGAAAGATACCTCAGATTTAGGCATAGGGGTATGGGTAGGACAGAGACTAAAATACGAGACTACTCAATCTGCTATTTTGCACACTGGGAAGTTCACCAATACACAGACAAATTATGAAACTATCGATAAAGAAGCACTAGCAATAGTGCAGTTGCTTAACTTGTTCCATAATGTACTGATGGGAAATGCATTCACAATAGTAATAGAGCACCAGCCGCGGACACATCTAGGGACAGCCAAGAATATGAGTAGAGAGAAAGGTGGGTGTCGGAGTGCCTTGGGAAAATTCAATGCAAAAATGGTCTATGCACTAGGAAATGCAAAGCATTTTGCCAATGCTCTTTCACAAATATCCGCAGGAAACTTGCACTTGAACCTACTCTATGTCTATGATTATGTAAGGGAAAGCGATAATATCTCAGACAACACATTCTATGAACAAGAATCAAACGCAATGGAGTATAAGCGAGACCTTACCCTCATTTCCGCTCCTTACTCATATGTTTAATACCCGGAGAAGGTTCCCGCGCCTCCCGAGAGCCCCTTCTCAATGACACTAGGAAATCATTGCGGTGCGCAGTACATCTTGCGGAGCACGCCACCCAAACAACTTCAACATGGTAAGCTCTACTATTGGTATTGTTATGTGGACCATTGCCCATATTGGCAAATAGAAATCTAGTTTATGAATAACCACCCCAGGCAGCGAAGTGAGCCAACCCCTTAACCTTCTAGAGAAGTCCCGAGTCCTGCAAGCACAATATCTGACCCGAGCCCCTGGGAATCTCACACAATGATGGCAGCAAACAATTTGCAGAAGACCCAGTAGTGCTGGGGAGGTGCCATCCACCCTCAGTTACCCAATGCCCGGGTCACTTACAATCCCTGCAATACTAAACCCAAAAGACTCATGATTTTGAATGCCAGACAGCCCACCACTCATTAAAAGAATAGAGCCACTAGAGGGCTATAACAATAAGACAATAGCCTCTGTAATGCCCGCAACAATAGATGTATACCGCTGTGGGCTGTATGATGTTTTGGAAGATAACAAGATGTGTAACCCGTACAGGCACTAGGTTGTTTTATATTTCAATTCACAATATCGTTTGATACTTTTATTGTTTCGTGTGCTATCAGTTGATAAACACATTGTTTTATGTTTGGTTTCACAGTATCGTTTGATACTTGTATTGTTTCATGTACTATCAGTTGATACACAGATTGTTTTGAAATATCGCTCATACTGGAGATAAGCGATATGCTGTATTTAAAGACCACTGATTCCGGCAGTGGAAACAGCAGACTTCGACAGACAGTATTCTTAATATACTTGGTTGAACGGTTACTTCTTTGATCTACTATTACACCCCGTTCGAAGACTGCTTTGGTAAGCAGTACTCACTTCTTGTCGATCAAGAAGCCATCTGCACCTATTGTACCACTACGTGACTAGGGCCTGGCCCGAACATGTTACAAGGAAGCTGGTAGGTACTCCAGTGAATTACCTCTAAAAGCATACTTGCAAGTGCTTGAAGGTTTTAGTACTTAAGCTACATCCTTGGTATGATTACTATTAATTCTGCCTAATCACTTGGTTGTTATCTCATCTCCTTTTTCCCACCGCTTTAAACTAAATATTTTAATTATCAATTATATTTCTTATCAAATTCTCAAGAAACCAGTACTCAATAGTTAAGAAGAGAAAGGAAAGAAGAAAAAACACACAGAGAACAAATTTGACAAACTTGACTAACTTCAATCTCAAGTAGAAAATAGTTCCAGAAGATTGAAAACAATCTCCTACTAGTACTGCTTTTGCTTTCAGCCACAATATGAATAGTAAAATTGCTACCAATATTCTTAGTAATAGGTACAATTATCTCACAAAGATAATGAAACCAGAATTCAAGATAAAGTAAAGCAATACTAGGAAGCTATGCTATATTGATGAAAGGTTAAACAGCTAGATGCATTAGTGTTAGAACTGGAGTTGGTGCTCTAGACTTAATTCTATTTTGATTATATTTTTTAATCAAAGTCTTAGGTACTAAAGGAAAAGTTTTACTAGTAGAAAGACTATGTATAGAAAATCTGTAAAGAGGAAAGCTAAGTAATTTAGTAAGCTGGAGAAAGTTCTAGTAGGGCAATGGCCAAAACCGAGTAATAGCTAATTCTAAATATTCAAAAATACAACTTGGTTGTGCTATATTTGTATCTATAAAAAGATTTACCAGATTTATAGAAGTATATAGGCCAAATTGATAAATTCAATGCGGCATGTGAGAACTATATTCATAAGAACTACTATAATTTCAATGAAACTTGTTTATTTTATCATATAGATCAATTAGTTGGATTAGTAACTAAATATCTTGCCAGTACAGAAAAGAGCCATATATATCTTATTAATAGATTTTGTATTAATATTACAGGAACTATTAAGCATACGCTTCTTATTATTAAATACATATAAAAACTTTAGTATTTTGGCAAGCACTCTAGTCTAAGTCTAAGATAGACCTAGAGTTCCAACAAATAGACTTGAGTAATAAGAACAATTGAGTTAGATTAGATAAAGCAAGATTTGATAAAAATACAAGCTCAGAAAATCAATAAGTTTTTCTTCTCATCGATAATTATATAACTTAAATTGAGCTCAATTTTGATTCAAAAGCTGCTTATTATGAATTTCTTTCACCAAATACTACTTTTCAGCTTCAGCTACTTGATGGTAGTACTACCTGTACCTTCCAGGCCTACTATAGATAAAGTTTTATGTAGTTAGTCCTTTTGTAAGAGGAAGCAAATAGTACTTGTAATCTATTTCAAATTTCTCAACCTGAAGGGATAGAAATTGCAAAACAGACATAGAACAGTATTATAACAGACTAAAGGAAACTGTTAGAAACATGTAGAATTAGCAAAACACTATTGGCCTGGTCTTTTGGCAAAAAGACTCAGTAATAGAACTTCTACTACTAGTCCTAATACCCAATACTACTGCCAAATTCAAAGACTCCGAGAGGAAATTCCAATCAGTAATTTCTAAAATCAAACTTACTTAATAAGTTAAAACTTGTTTTTCTTCCTCTATTATTTTTTATTTATTGTTTTAGTAACTGTTATTAATATTGTGTTATTGATTCATATTTAGATTTCAAATATTGGGGTGCTACTTGAAACAGAGTTTAGTCAGCTCAGAATTTGTAACTCAATAGCTATTTCCTATTTTCTAAAACTCTCGGAAAAGTCAGTAATTACAGGTAAATTGACAGATATAATAATTGTCGAAATGATCAACTATGCAAAAAATAGATAGGAGATCGGTAATGCAGGACAGATTGAGGTTTCAATATATATTGCTAGCAGCCTGCAGTTTTATTACTAGTCTCAGTATACAAAGAAACCTACCTTGACTATCAAAAAAGTCTGTGATACAACTTCTGCCATTCTCTATAAAGTTCTTAATAACCCCACTTTACTGAATGCCTTTATTTATGAAATACTAAGTTTAGGCCACTTGGAGACTTTTTGGAGGTTTAAGAGGGTTGGAGAATCTACCGTACTATGCAAACTTTCATGTTGTCATACTTTCAGGCCACCGAGAAGGGAACCGAGTAGAGGGTTTTTTCTTCTTCTTAAAAGTTGGTTTATGTTTATACAAATATACTAAAACTCCACTTCAAATTAGATTTTTGTCGACTGCTAAATAATAGCCAACTTACAAACCTCCCCTTTGTTTACTTTAAGATATTATAATATGTCGCTTCATCCGCCAAGACACCTCTCCTGTTTCCAACCCTCTGCTACTTCCGGTTCTTCTGGTCCACCGGGCTCCTGAAACTATGGGAGGGTTTACTGTATGTATCTCTAAGAAGCCCTACAACTAAGAAAACACGTGGTTTGGATTGTCCTTCATCATCTCTTTCCAAAACAGGTTTTTTTTTTTATATTATTAAGTCTATCAGACCCGGAGTCTATAGAGTTTGAAAGTTGTGAAATTTTTTGTACAGGATTTGAATGGCACGAGCCATACTTCTATACTTCTTTCCACTTCCACGTTCCTTATCTCTCTCTCTCTCACCTACCCACCTATTTTCCCCCTATCTTTCTTTTTCGTCGTGTTTGTTATAGTAGTTATGAGGTGTTTGGGTTCTTCACACCCGAAACCTGCACCCGACCGGCTTGCTTGCTCGCCGGGTCAACTCTGCTTCCATCTACAACACTCCAATTGAGAATTCCCTCGTCCGTAGCAGATGCCCCTTGTCCCATGCTAGTAGATTCAGACGTCGGAAAAATTAAATCTGAAATGTGACGACAGGGTCGAGGGCAATCGCAAAAATGAAGATAATAATAATAAAAATAATAATTTACAAATGGGTAAAATAAAAAGCTTATTCCGCATCATCCGCATCTTTCAGCAGATAAAGTTATGGGTAAAATCTTGCCGCGTGTTCGCATTAGCGCCGTAGCGCAGCTGTTTCCTCGGCGAGTTCGGCAGCTTCCAAATCTATTCATCGATTACAAGGGGTCAATTGCGGTTACAATCAAACTCAAGGCCCTTCCCTTGACCCCCTCCTGCCCCTGCTTCAACCTCGGACACCTTGTATTTGCAATCCATCCATTGAAGAAGCACCCGGTTGGTTGACTCGCTAGCTGAGGCAGATAACTTTGGTAGCCCAGCCAATACCCTACTGCAGGCAGAAACCCGACATGACAAGACAAGACGGTAACTTCGACCCACTCTCGGAACCCCCATCAGGCTCTGAGCAAATTTCATTGCCACTATCGTCATTGGGCTACGGAAGAGGAAGGGTCTCTCCCTTCATGGCATCGAGTCCGTTGTTACCGGTCGTTTCCTTCCTTTTCCCGCCTCAGCTCCAAGCATTTTTTCCCCCTCCCTTTTTCCTCATTTTTTCCAGGACGGATCCGTCTCCGCTCCGCACCGGTCCCTATTATATCATACAAGCCATACCAAACTCGTGATACACTACCGGCACGCTGTCCCGATGGGCGTGCCATGGTATATTGATCGGTAGACGCGGACGTGGAAATAAAGCGCGAGCTTGACATCAGATCCGGGATATCCGGAGCACGAGAGCGAGAGGCATGCTTGCACAAATCCCACACCCGACGTTTCCCCAATGTCCCAGGGAAAAAGAGCAAGCAACCCACCCACCCATGCTACTACTGATGGCTTCATTGCACCTGATCTCGCGAGAACCGCCGTAACCCGACCAGCGAAGGCGTAGCTCGCGTTCCGGAGACTTTGGGGCACATCCAGCACAGTACAGTACCGGTATTCGAGCGGAGCCCTCCTTCTTGGCCCGTGCGAATATTTCATAATATTATGTCTATTGTACTCGTACTCGAGGCTCGATACTAGTCCCTGTACTTCCTTCCTTCCCGGGGCTCCGCTGGTTGTGGTATGTCTGATGCGGTGGGTGTGACGCCACTACAGTACCGTACTGTACTCGAGTACAAGCACGGGTAGCTGCGAAGGGCGTTCGATCTCAAGCGGATATCGCCACCGCCATGGCAAGAACGAAGGACGGCGATGGTAATCACCCGACGGGGAAAGTCAGAGTGCCGTCCGGTACCGCACGCACTATCCAGTAATACAGTAATAGTTGGCTCTGACTGTCAACAACCTTTTATTGACCTTCGATCATCACACATCAATTCTCCAGATGGTTAGCTGGCCTATATCGGCTGGGGCTGTATGGTTGATGAGCAGAGAGAGACAAAGTTAAACGAGTTGGCGATATGGATTACTCACGGATATTTTAGCACCTATTAAACCCCCACCCATCCTTTCGGACGGCCGCACCTCCGTTATTTCCGTGATTGCACATGCAACAAATAAAATTACCCGTGGTCCATTGGCAATCTACGGTACCGGTACTCTAAAGGCAATAGCAGCCGCGACAGCAACAACGAAATACTTGTTGCAAAGGAAAAAGCCATAATTACGCTTTACAGCCCATTCCCTCCGGGAGAATGGGGGTGCGGACCAAAGCCCGCGCTTAGGGTAAGCCAGGTCAAGCCAAGAAGGCGTTAAAGTTGGGCAAGCGACCGGCGTCCTTAGATTTCCATTCACAGCACGAGTTCTCATATCGACGGGTACAAACACCCCGCCTGCGACTGGGCTCAAGTCGCCCGCCAGATTCGAGCCACCATTATATTGTTTGAACCGGTTATTACGGTGTTGGATTGCGTACAGGCGATGTCATACAAGGTCAAAATTTCCACACATTATGATGTTCGATCCAATGAGCATGAGTGATGCTTGATGGGGCGGTTATTCGTGGAGGCTGAAATGATGCGAGGCAACAGCAGGGTGAAGCAAAGCAAAAAGCAACTCGACACATGTGCGACCATGCAGTTTTTTTTGTCTTGGCTTGAATTTCTTTCCAGGAATGATGTTTGCACCATTTGTGCGAAGGCATAGGAGATGTTCATCAATCCAGTGGAGCGAGTGAATGGGTCGAGTGGGACGGTCTACGGGGCCATGTGTAAGACATGACCAAGACCGGACATGGACACGAGGCTCTTTTTGAAGGGTTACGACAAAATTTGGCCCATATCATAAACCCTCACTAAGGCACCGGGACTCTCCATCTGGGCCAGGAAACCTCCGTAACAGTCGAGAATCTAGAACATGAAGAACGGGGAGGAAGAGAGGGGGGTAGCCTGGAAGGACAAGGGGGATGTGATATCCCCTCAAAAAGCAAAACTGAGGTTTTCTCCAACTAAGCTAAATGGCGAGATTATTCCGGAAAAATTCCCTTGATCCGAAAGCATCCCCAATAGCCACAAGACCGAGTGATTCACACCTATCTACGGTACTAGTACAGTAGGAGCGATGTTGCATTTAACTCAGACAGAAAAACGCCACCCTTGTTCTTAGCAGTTAGACCCTTTTATTTCTTTTTTTCTCCCTCCACCCATCACAAGTATGACACCCAAACTTTGATCCCCCACAGCCGAGATTCCCCTCCCCCGCCGGAGTCTACCGCTCACGTTTTGTATATTTATATATATTTACATATTTCCCTCTACAACTGCACAAACAGAATATTCTCTCCTCGGGACAAGTAACTGCACTACGACAAAAAAAAAAGAAAAAAGAAAGCGAGTGATGAAGGAAAGCAGAGAACCCATGATAAAGGGTGCGTTGGCAGGGTCTAACTTTTCGCACACCATAGGTAAAAAAATTAATGGAAAAAAAAAAAAAAGAAGTTGTAAAAATGGTATGATATGATGTGATAAAAAAATTTAAGGCTCGCCAAGCTTTTGTCTTATCTCCTATACGGTATCGCCCTCATGCGCATGTTTCAACAACCCGTCGCCCCAACTCAACCCCACGGCTTGCCTTTCCCCTCCAACCTCTTCTCCTCCCATTGTCTTGGCGATGAGGGTATTACCTGATTGGTAACCAGTCAGCCCCATGAAGCCCTGAAATTTCAAACTTAGCTTATGAGTTTCACAATGTCATAATGAACGAAGCTTAGCGTTCTTTTATCGTGTCTCGTTTTTTTTTTCTTCTTCTTTTTATGACGCCACTCTTTTCTACTAGTCAGCACTTGCTTCTTCTTTGAAAATTATGGAGAGAGGAGGCAAAAGTACTCGGGTACAATAACAGGTGCGAACGACCGAGCGTGCAGTCCTGCAGCAATTCCGGGTTCCAGGATATACGATGGATAAGTTTTATCCTGCTGCGCTCGCTCGGTATCCATATTATAGTACTTGTCCGATCATGCAGAAGCTTAAAAATACGAGCTGGAGAATGGCGAAACGGCGGTGGGATATATACAAGCAGCGATGGGGAGCGATGATGTGGGCATAATACAGTGATTTGAACCTTAAAATGTACTCGTACTCCTATCATAATAATAAGGGATCCCGCAAATCTTGACCTACTCGAGGAAGGTCAATGTGGGGGGATGTACTCGAGTACCGGTGCTCGAGTACGTGATTTGGTGTTGCCAGTACGGGACATTCCTGCTACTTTTATGGGACCGATACAGGGAAAAGTAACACCCCCGGATACCCGAGCACAAGTATCATACACATCTTACGTACGTACATACAAGTATGATACATTCCAAACCTAGCGGTAGAGTTAGAAATCATTCGCCCAACCGATTAATTACCCACCCCCCCCCTTTTATCCGTTGACAGCGGCGTTTGGGATATAGAGTTTTCCCGCATATCGCTGCAGATCTTCCGCATTGCTTTGCTCTGCTTCACCTTTGGATCGGGGGCGCCGGGGAAAAAATTAAATTGAAAAACTAGATTCGAAATGTAAGTCAAAGGAAACAGACTCTCTCCCAACGGAATACTAGTAAATTATGAATGATGCACCTGTGAAAGGGGGGGGGAGGGATTGTCATACTCCATCCAGGTAAACTATTCTGTACGTGCATGTTTGCGTGTAGGAGCCCGCCCCCCCCCCATTTCCTCAGGGATAAAGACCGAATCTCGATTATCCCGGTGGGTCAGCCTATGATGATGCAGGACGGAGCAAGAGTGTCAGTAGGAAAGTTGCTCTCTCCCTTTGCTCCTTCAAGTCGTTTACTCCCCTCGCCCGCTCTACGCGCTCTGTCCCGCTTATGTGGCCGATGTAATGGAGCGTCTCGAGGTCTGCGGGGAGAGTGGTCGTCCGGGTTAGGCCAGTCCGATGAGCTGGTAGTTTCGTTTCGTACGGTGCCGGAGGAAAAGGTTATTGGTTAACAACTGTCCGAGGGCGTCAGGACAAGGTTGAGACATTGTCAAAGGCTTGTGTTGCCTGAGGTCGTTAGCGATTGCCCTATGTTGACTGGTTTAACCACGAAGCCCACCACACCACCCTCAAGCCGGGCAAGGGTGTAAGAGTTGTGAGGGCTGTCTCCAATGCCGAGCCTTTCGCTGGGCCAATTGAGCTTTGTGGCTTCCGCTTGATCCCTCTCTCTGCTCCTCCAAATAGTCCGTATGTTTTGCTGTACGAGGAAAAGAAAAAAGTGGGACTGTAGAGATAGTTTGTTCTGCCGATGGTTATCAGCGGAATGTTGGGTGCACAATTTCGGAGCAATATGATCCTTCCTTCCCTTTTCGCTTATCCCAAAGTTTCCTCCTCCAGGCACCTCACGCCATCCCAGCCACCGGAACTGTACCCCACGCCTGCTTACTATGCAGTACTTACTCCCTGCTTCGGCTAGAGACTTCGGGGCTCCCGGTATTACGGGATTCGTTGGCCTCCGTGATAGCAGAAAGGTGTAGCGTTCCGCGTGGTGATCGTACGCAAAGTTTTCTCATCTCGCGTCTGATCCAGGTCAGAAGGGTTAAAGCAAAGATCGGTGAGCAAAAAAATATTTTTTCTCAGATTGATCGAGGTGCATAAACAGAGCCTACCCACCACAATGGACCTGATTTAGGGTAAAAAAGGCCCAAAATACTTATAAGAGAAATATATACCAATCCCTACAACTCATGAATCTTCAATAATAGTAACTGGGGCTGATGGAAGTAGTAGAGAGTACAGTCCTGTCCAGTAAGTCCTCGTGCCCATGCCCATTGACTGCTACAACCCACTCCCTACACCTTGTGACTCGTCACATTTGGGGTCTGGGCCAATGAGTGTCCATGGGGTCGTCTTCATGATGGCTTCATGTCTTTAGGTTGGAAATTTGTTTTCTTCCTGAAGAGGATTGGTTTTATCAGTCTACAGGCTGATTTTATCAAATACAACATTTTAAGGGTTGCTTACTTGGTTTTTTTAGTGAAGGTTGCCTGATTTAATGGGTTCGCAATTCATTTCTTGTTCAGTACGGCGCTAGGTACTTTGAGGTGGGTCCTAGTCTTGGTGCAGTGGTAGCAGAGATGGAAAGGTTTGGTGGATGATATTTACTGCAGGATTAGGATGGGCGGGGTGGTATTTTCTAGAGGTTGTGAGAAGAAAGAACATGTTGGTGGTCACTTTTGGATGCGGAGCTATTCTGGACAGGCAGGGAGATATTTACTGCGGGCTGTGGGAGAGGGGTTTTGGGTTAGGCGGAGTGGTATTGTCTGTGGTTTGAAGACTTATAGTCGGGATGGGAGGTTATTCAGTATTTGGTGAAACGGTTGCTAATTTTTTGTCCAAGAGGGTTTTTTGCAGTGGCTGGTGGAGTTGGGATGTTTTTAGTATTTTTGGGATTTTTCGTGGGGGTGGGTTTTAATGGAGGTCCAATCCCGCGTAGAGAAATATGCCACCGTGCATGCTCCGAGTGACTAAGCTATGAAGCTGTTGTCGTGAGAAAACATTCTGGAATGGAGAGTGTAGGAAAACTGATATATGTATATTCGATGTATATGACAAGCGTGTAGTCAGATGTCCCTCCGTAGAAAAAGGAATGCAGCTCAGACTAGCTACAGTTTGTGGTGGCCCGCATAGTGGGCACCAACCATGCAACACCAGTCACCGCCATGCAGTCTGGTTACAGCCCTGCTCATACCTACAAGTGTGTCCTAACCTAACAACCACGATGGTATTATTCCACCAGGTTTGCCCCAGTGGGGTGTAGAGAAAAAATAGTTTTCTAGTGTGGAGCAAGGATGGTGTGATGGACTGGGTTTTCATGGGTCACTGTGTTGGGCGTGGAGCTATTTGGTTGTGGTGGGAAGTGGTGATGTGTTATGCGGGCTAGGTATTGGATTTAAAATACCGGTAATCTTAATGTACGTCAGAGGTTGGCCAAGGATTGTGGCGTCAGTCTGGGGGGGATTGTGGGCCAAGCAAGTGCTAGAGGGCTTGCTAAGAGCATGGCAAGAGCTAGATTTGCCAGACAGAGTAGAAGGGCTGCAGGAAAGTTTGAGTTAGTGTAGGTTTAGTTAGCACAGCCTGACTCCATTATGGAACAGCGCTGAGAAGAGAAATGAATGGGGTGCTATACCTGTTGTTTATAAAAAAAAAAAGTCCTTATTCCCCCAAAGTGCAACTGGCCAACACTCTATCACTACCACAACCACTTCTACTATAACCCCACCACATACCCTAAGAGCTAGAGAAGACCTGAATAAGGAAATTTATACCCTGTATAAGCATACAGATATAGGGTATAATAAATTTTTTTTAAGACTTTAGGTATCTTAAAGTCAACCGTTTAGTCTATAGTAAAAAGAGATGGAGTTAGAGGAGGAAATACCCATGATGCAAAAGGAGGTAGACTACCAACCAACATTATAGATGCAAAAAGAAAGATGGCGGAGTCAGTTATTGATGCTGAGCCTCATTTAGCATTACATGATATTATTAAAAAAGTGAATGTTGCTACCAGTAAGGCCACTATTGATAAAATCATATCAGAAGCTGATTTTAAGCTTCTGATACACAGAAAAAATAAAGTTTTGGAGGAATGGACCCAAGAAGAAGAAAAACAGGTTTGCTAGGAGAAGGAGAAACTGGAAAAGGATGTGGAATTGGGCTCTCTTAGTGTATGAAGCCAGTATTATTTATAACTCAAATCCTATTAATAGAAAGTTTATGGTTAGATCTGATGGAAGGTTGGAAGAAAAAACTAGACCTTAGGTTTGAGTTTAGAAAAACTAGCATTAAAGTATATACTACAATGATCAAGGGAGGAAGCACTGAGTTAATTCTTCTGCAAAAGAGGAGGGAGGATAAAAGGACTACTCCAAGAGACAAACTTGGCCTCCATTCTCACTAGTATGGAACTGAGATCCACTAGCCACATCTTATCCTTTATATACAAGGTCTGAATAGACCTGATAGTATCTACCTAGTTGTAGATGATGCCTCCTGGCATACTAGTAAGCTAAATCAAACATTGCAGAGAGGCTATAGTTATGAAAGATTGCCTTTGGCACCCAACTCACCAGATTTCAATCCTATTGAGAATACCTGAGCACTCCTCAAAAGAGCCCTTACCAAAGATTTTTCAGACTAGAAAGAAGTCCTCATAGTGTGACTGAATAATTTCAGAGTGTAAAAGGGGAGTAGAATTTAATTTCCCAAGAGAAATTGAATAAAGGGATAGATGGGATGCCTCAGAGAATGTTGGCTGTGTTGGATGCAGATAGAGGTCATACAAAATGTTAAACATGTTCTTTTATTACTTATTATTACCTATATCATTATATTTCTGTTAATTGAGTTCACTAAAGTTTTTTGAAATCTTTTATGGATGGGAGTTATCATAGTGTCTTTATCCAGTAAGGGTATAAGAACTTAACCGACAGGACTGTAAATATGAAATGAATAGTGGTTTCAATAAAGCCTCACAGTTTTCCAAGATCTATCAATATAGACTAGAGGACATATCTCTCAGTAAGCAGATCTGATAATCTGATGTTTACATCGCAACTATTGTCATAACTAACAATCTGCTTATTACAAAGGTTGTTACAATACATTTCTCCTCACGACAATAGTTGCCATACACATTGCTTGCAGGACCAATCCAAACCCTGGAACCTCAAATATCTAAGGTGACAGGTGGTAATCGCAAAAAAGGAAAGAAAACTACCAAGCATCAGTCAACCGATGCCTATATCCAAGATTTAAGAAATGAAAAAGAAAAAAAGCAGCAAGATAAGCAGAATAAAAGCAAGGAAAGGAGAATAAAAGAAAGAAAAAGGATTGCAAATTAAGGAAAACATTTAATAGAGTACCAGCAGTATAGAAAGAAACTTTACTCTAACAAAACAAAGGAGGAAAAATACATTTACCTGGAAAATGTATTTGACTTGGAATATATATAAACTGAAAAGGGTGTCCACAAAGTTGATAGCTTGGCATCTTTCACCCTATATAGTTTATCTCTTTCAACCTGGCTCTTCTACAAATTCTATTGTTAAATGAAAAATAAAACTTACAGTAAAAATAGTTCAAAATATGAAGTAATAATCAAAAGCAGGAATTATAAAATTGTCAAAGTAGGGTGTTTAGAAGGGTCCAACCTGAATAATTTATCTGCTTTGTTGGAGTTGAAATACCATATGTCCTGAATCTGCTATCAAGGCTTGGCAATCTAATATCATCTACTATATTTAATACTCCATGCTCTACTCTTTTCTCCTTATTGACCTTCTCCATTAGACATTCCCTCTTTTCATTTTCAAAATACTTTCTTTATTCTACATTCACATTCAAAGTTATAGTTCCCCAAAAAGTCACCACATCCTCTCTACCCTCACTTTCACTCTGCAATGAATATTTTATTTCTCCACCATCTCCACCACTGCTACTACCTGTATCTCCTGTGTCTACTGCCCCCTTTGCAGCACTCTTTGCCCATCTATCCACTCCACTTTATCAGTTTCAGGTAGCTCTACCAACTTCTGCACTCATAGTACCTAGTATCTCTGCAGTACTCCCAGCATCTCCAGTATTCCCTTTACCCCCAGTACTGAGTTCTTCTCTTACAAATCCCCTCCAGCATGAATATTCAGCTTTTCTGAAACCCTCGCCTGTTCCTGTCCTCTTGCAACAAGTTTCTTATCCTGTACCTCCTCTGTTGTATGCATTCGTAACCTGTTTACCAACTGGACCTTTTAACTTCTTACTTCTAGCAACCTGGTAGCCAGTATCTCAGGGACCAATAACTGCTTAGGTGTGTACTCTACTCTTTGCTTCCTTTGCCCCATCTCTGTTCCAAGAATACTGGCAACTAAATCACTCTGAGCTACTCCTAGCATTGGCTACTATGGGTAATAGGAGCAGGTTCCTGTGATGTTTGAAGTGTAAATGCAATGAACTAATGGCAAAATTATATTTGAATACTCAAAATGCTTTGCAAAAGAATTATACAAATTGTTTAGTAAGTTACTGCCAAGATTTTGTTCTATTGTACCTCTTAGAAACAAAGGCTAACCATATATTATATCAGACTACTCAAAGAAATCAAAGATGTCAAGTATGACTAGAGCAACCTCTGCTACTTTTATACTTAGGGTTGAACCTGTGGCCCTACAGGTGGTCATATAACCAGCCATATTCAACGCATTTAGTAAGCAACAGCCAAATTGGACCCAGCATGATCTAGATTGAATGAATGTTGTATACAGTGGTTACAATATCCTGCACTGTAGTGCTGAGAAGTACAGAATGAACCGCAATTGAGTGCCAGGTGCCTTTGAGTCCTGTTACAAATAAGGGGATACTCGGATTGAAAAAATGCTGCCATTGTCAGAACCTCTGCAAACCTTGATAATGGGATTGGAACTACAGCCAAGAAGATTTAGGCAAGATTTGAGGTACTGGAACAGCCAGTTTGTATTTACATCTATTAGCTTCAACATGGATAATCAGCTAATAGCAATTGGAGAAAGTTTGCAAGTTCTTCAAGTCGATGGTATTGTAACGGGGACACCCCTAGGAAGATGGATCCTAAGGTTGCGACTGCACCGAACAACTTCAACTTATCGCCAAAGGTTCACACAGGTGTAAGAGTAAAGTAAACGGTAAAACCTAATATCGTTAAGCCTGACGTGTCACTCAATTAAGGTCTCGAGAGGATTGATTGTTGTAGTAGGAGAGTTCTCGCATAGACTTTCAGGTAGTTTTATCTTATGCCAGAAACTCCGCCACCAGTTTACCCCAACTATTCGAGCGGACCCTTCTCCGCTAAGAGCGGTCCGACACGCCTCCTGACACACCCGTCGGGCATGCAAGTGTCCACACACTCTAGTCGGTGTTCACCTTATTCGGTTATCGTTTCTGTGGCACATTTCCATTTTGCCCGCCGCAGTGAAAACTTCTGCGCATCGGCATCTTGCCAGTGGCTAACAGTCAAGACAAGACATGAACTGAGACTATCTATGACACACTTCCCATGTGCATTGATTTCTACCTGGCCCGGGAAGCTACTGGGAGCGTTTTATCTATCTACTAATTATGGTTCCTGGACTTCCAGTGTCTTCCCCAGGACACAGTGGTCCGGGAGTGATCCAATGGGTGCTACCCATGACCACTACCTTGGACACACCTCACCTGTGGTCGGCATCATACTTTTGGTGTCTCTTCAATTCCCTTTCAGAGCCTATAACATTGGGGACATTTTTGGGCTTGGTAGGTGTAAAACTCTCCTGGTCGCCCCGGCACCACCCAGGACTACCTTCGGGACCCCCACGGTTAACACTTGTTAACTCCATCAGTTTCGGTCCGTTTTACTCCGAACAACTTGGACGAGGTACTCCACCTTCTGCCCTATGCTCTCTTGTATATCCTGCGAAAAACCTGCGCTGGAGGGGATGGCAGCAACGTATACGGTGTTGTAAGTAGGCCTGCAAAGATTCCGCTTTGCCATACTGCACACAACTACGCAACCGTTTGCCCATGACGTCTGGGCCTCAAGGCGGGGCCGCAGGGGTATGATAGGAATAATGTCTCCAATTTGCAGCCTATTCAGAGCTGCATAGCTCGCACAATAGCATCTTCCGGAATCCCCAATTCCAGTATTATGCATCGTTTCGCGTGACAACCATTCTGGTCATATTTCCCGAACTCCCCACGAGACTTTATATTGAAAAGTAGGGTAACTCAGGACCTTGGGCACGGTAACCCAAGCCCCATGGCAGGGTAACCTGATCCTGAGGGTAGGGTAACCTGTCTGGTGGACAAGATAACTTTTCCCTGTTACCCTGTCTATCCCATTACCAGAGATAGACACTTCTGACCTTTCTCCAGTTACCTTGCTTAGCTGAGTAACTGCCCCTTCAGGGGTCCCTAAGTATGCTGACACCGCTCCTGGGTGTATCCAGGTACCTAGTCCCTGACCAGCCAATTCTGTTCATTCACGGAGCCCGGGCCTTCGCGTCTCTGTAGGTCAAGTACTTACTTCCCTGCCGGTTCCTACCAGTGCACCTCCTGGCTCCCTGTATGGGTATAGGTTCCGTCTGCCATAGCTTATGCATGCTGGGTCGTTACAGGCATTATCCACCATCAACAAGGATCACTGTTTGCTCCCAGTTGCCAGGATGCCGAGTTTTCTCGAATCTACTTGCATGATCTGGCCATACTGCAGCCCAAGTGCAATTGGGAAGAGCAGTAGATTTAGATCCAGCTCTGATCAGATTATTTATCAAGATGTTAGAAGAAACTTGCTCTTTTATTAGCTTGTATCTGATGGCCAAGGAGAGGTTTGCCCAGCAAGCTGAGAAAGAGGAAAATTTTCATATAATATTGAATCCATACTTGGGCTTGGAAGGAGGGTCGGGGCCAGATAGGAGATATGACAACCTACCAAAGGTGGATGAAGTATTTATGATTCTGCTCAAGAGATATGGTGATGGTAGATTCCGGAATATTGTTTTGGCTGAGCGATTGAATGGAGAAGTACCCCAGGTGGGCTTCTCTATAATCCACTTCAAACATGCTTCCTTTCTGCTACTCCATTATGTTGTACTCTTTCTATATAGTGAACATGGGTGGCACTGTGGTAGAAGGCTCAATACTGTAGAGAATGATTATCAGAAAGACAGATTATCCCAGCAAGCCTGCTACTGCTTGCATCTTCTTACAAGGACTCATAAGCCATATACCATCCTTCTTGCTCAGCAGCTGTTGCAGCAATTGGTGCTTGATGCATATGTGACCTATGATCAGAACCCACTCAACCGGCTGTGGTCTAATCAAGCTTGCTTGAGGACTGACCTGGACAATGAGCTAATGGATGTAATGAGTGCAGATGATGTCAATTTGGAGGAGGTGGGAAGAAGAATTATCCTGCCATCTAGCTTTATAGATGAATATAGATTCATGCAGTAGCCCTACCAGGACAGCATAGCTCAGATGTATCACTTTGGTATACCATTTCTATTTATCACCTTCCTACCTAATCCCCAATAGGCAGAGACTGAATTGGAGCCGTTATCAGGTCAAACTACAGCATATTACCCAGATCTCATGGCTAGAGTTTTCAACGTACAGGTATATGATTTTTTAGATGAAATTAAATACAAAAGAATCTTTGGCTACTTGCAGGGATAGGTTTGAACTATCAAGTGCCAAAAGCAAGACCTCTCTCACCTCCATGTTCTTATCTTGTTGAAGACTAATCCACAATTCCTTACTGCTACATATATTAACCACTTCATTTCTGCAGAGCTCGCAACTGATGATAATCTAAGAGGAAAGCAGTTTGGGACTATCATTAAGAGCACTATGGTTTACACCCAATGTGCTGGTAGCAATGGTCATGTATTATGCATGAAACATTTGAACCCACTTTTATGTCCCACCTATTATAAGGGATATCTCTATCGGTATCGTGTAGAGACTATGATCCAGGCCAATAGATATACCCTCTACTAGGGATGGAATAGTGCCCAATTCTTCACGATTAGAGCACCCAGTTCTAGTAGTACAGTTATGGTAATAATAGACAATTATAGGATGGTACTCTACAGCTCCTATCTCTTACAATGACATAATGCTGATATCAAGATAGAGGTATGCAGGCTAGGTCAATCAGTAAAGTATATTTATAAGTACATTTACAAAGAGGGCAAGGGATTATTGCTACTGTGGACCCAGATATTGACGAAATTAAGTGCTACCTTGATGAATGGTATACTGGCCAAACTGAAGGTGTATGGCATTTGTTTGAATTCGATACTCCTCAGGAGCAACTACCCTGTAGTGCACTTAGCCCTATATTTGGAAGGCCAGCAGGCTGTCTGCTTCAAAGGCCTGTAAAATACTGAGGAGAGGCAGGATTGTGTTAAGTCTTTCTTATCTACACTAACTGGATTCTTTGATAACAATCTGAAGAATGAAAATGGATGATAGTACTTGTACTATACATTTCTGGAGTACCTTGCCTACAAGAGGAAGCTTGGTTGCAAATGGAGGCAGAAGGGAACTTCAATCGAACATATGCACTCCGCAAGACCATTCGTCGGTAAAAGAGAGTATCTTTGCATGCGGTTGACTATCATACGACAACCTATAGGTTTCGTGCATCTTAGGATAGTTGATACCACTGTCTACTCTACATCTAAAGATTCCTACATAATATTAAGATTGTTGGAAGATGATAGAGAGTGGGTGGCTACGTTCCGAAAAGGTTCAGAGTCCATGACTGGTAGGGTATTGTGATATTTAATTCCTTTGGCTCTCAAGTATATGACAATCACTGACCTGAATCTGATTTGGGAAACATTTGGTGAGAGTATGTATAATGACATATGAACCCTAATCACCAGTGGTAGGTCTCCACAACCCACAGGCATGGATGAATTCCAGGATGAGCTACACCTTGACCATGGACTCTTTCATAATCAGCAAGATTTGGTTGAATTTGGAAAACTATTGGCTGATTTCGCGTTACTACAACTAATTCTTAATTTCCCAGCATGTCTACCAATCTTGGCAAACCTAATTTTGCAGGAAGAGAACCACTATGATACTGTGCAGAAAGAGGAAACCTTTAAAGTGATGTATGTGTAACTAAATCTGTAACAAGTTCTTTGCTTCTAGGAGACAGTAAGTGCTCTAGGGTAACAGGAACTTAATCTATGTCTACATCAAAGTTCTGGCTTCTTTCTTTAAGGGGTGGCTGGAACAGGTAAGGCCTTCCTCTATAACAACTTCTGGAGTTACTTTCAGGCTAGAGGAAAAGTTATACTTTGTGTGTTATCCTTAGAGATTGCTGCACTATTGTTACTTGGGGGTTGAACAGTGCACTCAAGATTTAGGATTCCTTTGTCTACTTTCTTCAGTGGATACAATATGATAAGCAACTCTTCTCTACCGCGATTGATCAGAGAGATACCATTGATTATTTGCGATGGGATACCGATGCAATATAAGACCTGCTTTAAAGCAGTTAGCTGGACACTTAATAATATCTGTCTTGTAGATAACCACTCTCCCTTTAGTGGAATTGCCACTATCTTGAGAGGTAATTTTCTCCCAATCTTCCTAGTAGTGCAGTGAGGTATAAGGCAAGCTACAGTGCAGGCATCACTTAGACAAAGTTCTATTTAGAGTTCCTTGTATGTATTGAGGCTTAAGACTACAATGTGGATAGTAGCAATATATAAAAATCAGGTCTTTATTGACTTTCTCAAGAGTCTGGTGATTGATCATACCAGGTATAGTAGTCTGAACTCGCCTGCATATATCTACAAAGTCAAAACTGTGGGTAAACTTTGTAATCAACTCTATCCACAGGCACTTTTGAATGAGTTAGTTACATCACATGAGACTCTCATTGAAAGAGCTACTTTGGCATTCAAGAATAATAGTGTATAAGATTTGAAAGACCCCCTTCTTGATAGGATGCCAGGCACAGAACATTGGCTTGCATCTACAAATATTATAAAACCCAGCGATGAAGCTGCTACTGCCGAGCCCTATGCAGGGAAGTACTTACAGAGTATTAATATCATCTCAATTGCAATGTCAGATCTCAAACTTGAAATTGGAATACCACTAATCCTGATTTGGAATATCGGTCCAAAGTATGTGATTCGTAATAGGGCTAGATTAAGATTGTGAGAAGTAGGTTACAATTGTCTACAGGTTGCGGTACTGGGTGGTAAGTGGGATGGTGAAATTGGTCTCCTCCCTAGGAGAAAGCTCATAACAAGTGATGACAATCTGGCTTTCATTTTTGAAAGAAAACAGTTTCCACTTTCTTTGTACCTCGCCATGATAGTGAACAAGTCCTAGAGGCAGTCTCAGGAGAAGATTGGAGTAGATCTCTACTCTGATGCCTTTACATATGGCTAGCTATATGTTGTGCTATCAATGGTAACCGCTCTGGACCGGCCAACACTATTACCATCTAGTAATACTCCTAACAGTACAGCAAATCTTGTGATCCCTAAGGTGCTGCAACAGTTGTATGATTGCAAGTAACTTATACTTGTCAGAATTTGTTCTTGACCAGTTTTGCTGATTTTACTATTTTAATAGTAACATGATCCTGCAGTAGTACCCATTTCTTATGATGATTATTTCTGATTAGAAAGTTTGTTGGTTGTTGAATCTTTTACTGAGGGCTAGTTATTGGATCTTATACTTAGGGCTTTATATTGGATCTTTGTGGAGAGCATATTGTTTGATCTTTGCAGAGCGATTAATTATGCTATACTATATAATAATATTGTTTTTGAAGGTAAAGAGATTGTTTGGTTTTTTTAGAGGACTTTTTGTTGGCTATTCTATATCTCATGATAGTATTATTTCAGAAGGTAGAGAAATTGAGGGATTTTTTCTGCAAGATCTTTTTTGTTGGCTATTCGATACCTTATGATGATATTATTGTAAAAGACAAAGAGATTTTTTGCATTTTTTCTGTGGGATTTTCATTGGCTCTTCGATACCTTATGAGGATATTATATTTAAAGATATCAAGTATATTGATTTACATTTCTGCACCTTATTATCTAAGTTCTGAAGGGGTTCAAGATTTGGACTACATACTGCAGGCTTTTGATAAGTTATTTATTCAACAAGAGATAATTGTATTATATTTGATGATATGTAGTTTATTCAAGTTGGGTTACACCTCCCTGCCATATAATGATCTGTGCTCTTAATACTTCTACGACTTACATTCCAGATGTCAAATTTCACTTTCTATGTTTTCTTTATTACATTATCATATGGTTTTTTTCTTTCTTAGTTGGTTGGCTATTTTCTCAACATTTCTTTTGCTGCTTTTTTTCTTCTAAACTTCTGTAGCTGTAATGACCCAGTATACAGGATCTATGGCAGACGGAATCTACAACAATGCAGGCAGCCCTGAGGCAGACTGAGAGGAACAGGAGTGCAAGCAAGAGTTTGATGCACAGAAGCCCCATAGTCCGGGTTCCATTATGAACTGTAAAGGATACACCCTGGTGAGGTGTTAGGGTACTCAAGGATTTGCTGAGGGCAAGTTACCCTGCTTGACTGGGTAATGGAGTAGGTAAAGGGCAGGGAAGTCTATCTCCATCATAGGAGTAGACAGGATAACAGGGTAAAGTTATCCTGACCTCTAGAGTAGGTTACCCTCCACAGGGATCACTGTTACCCTACCTTGCAACTTGGGTTATCCTGTCTAGGGAACTGGGTTGTCCTACCTGGCAATACAAAGTTGCTTGAGGAGTTCAGTGGAAAGGACTAGAAGGGTTGTTATGTGAAGCAAGGGGGAATATAGAATTGAGAGTTTCGGAAGATGCTATTCAGCGCGCTACACAGCTCTGAAGAGGCTCCAAATTGGAGACAATCTTTCTATCATGCCCGTTCGACCCTGCCTTGAGGCCAGAACATCATGGCCAAACAGTTGTGTAGTAGTCCACGGTCTAGAAAAAGGGAATCATTGTAGACCTGCTAGCAACACGGTATGCATCATGGCTGTCCGGTTGACCGTACCCTGTTTACAGGATATCCAATAAGGCATAGGGTGGAAGGTGGAGTACCTTCCCCAAGTTGTTCATGGTAAAATGTACTAAAACCTATGGAGTTAATGGAGGTTAACCATGGGGGTCCTGAAGGTTGTCCCAGGTTGTACCGGGGTGACGGGGAGAGCTTTATATCTATTAAACCCAAGTGTGCCCCCAATGCTATAGGCCCCATAAGGGAAGTATAGAGGTACTAAAGGTATGATTCCAACCATCTCAGGTAAGATAGATCTGAGATAGTGGTCATGGGTAGTGCCCATTGGAGCACTATACAACGACTGTATACTGCGGAAAATACAGGAAGTCTGCAAGTGGTAAACAGTAGATTGATAAACTGCTCACGGTAGCCTTTGAGATCATATAGGGATCATTGCATATGGGAAGGATGTTATAGATAGTCTGGTTCATCAGGTGTCTTAACTGTTAGCTACTTGGAATACACCGATAGAAAGAGGTTTTTACTAAAGCAGGCAAAGTAGTGATGTACCACAGAAACAATAGCCCTATGAGGTCAAGGCCGACTCTAGTATATCGACACATGCATGCCTGAATGGTGTGCAAGGAGACATGTCAGACCACGATTAGCCGAGAAGGTTGTACTCGAATAGTTGGAGTGGACCGATAGTGGAGTTCGTGGCATAAGATAAAACCACTTGAAGATCTATGCGAGAACCCTCCTACTTCTACAATCAATCCTCTTGAGACCTTAATTGAATGAAGTGTCAGGCTTAATGATATTAACTTTTACTGTTTACTTTACTCTTACACCTGTGTGAACTTTTGGTCATAAGTTTGTAGTTGTTTGGTGTGGTCTCAATTTTGGGATCCAATTTCCTGAATGTGCCCCCATTACACTGGCAGACTGGTGACGAAACCCTTGGAGACACCTTCCCATGAACCATTGGAGACCAGTAGAGGGTGCACTATATTCCCGAGTACATGACGTGAAGTGTGCTTACACAAGCAAGTTTGATAGTTTTTGATAAAATGCACTATATTCCGATGTATGCCCTATTAGTAGAAATAGGAGGAAACAAACTCATGGGTCTTGGCCTTACCTGGATGTCCTGCAGCAGGGCAGTCATAAGCTTGTTAGATCAGTTGCAGTCATAGTGCATTGGTGAGGGGGATGTATAGATGCTTAGAGAACAATGGTTATTTTCAGTCTCTCAGGCACTCTACAAGGGAAATTTGGTTCTACTGGTGGTCTCCTTGGTCCAGTCCCTTCAGGACCTCTGTTGGAGCTAGGTCAGCATTATAGGCTTCTATCTAGACCTCTTCTAAGGGAGATCCTCCAGTTGGAAGCCTAAGCTGTGCCAACAAACCAACAGTCTTGAGCGTCAACACGAGCTGCATTTGCTGTTGCTTTTGCTATTCTGCTTTCTTCTTGGTTGATTCTTTCATCTTGGTCAATACACCCACTATCGCATTGAGCTTGCCACACCAGTACTTGATGTTCTAATAAAATTGTGGCAGGAACACCAACTACCATGCTTTCCTGTGGTTCAGGGGGTACTTGGTTGGGAAGTATTCTAGGTTGTAATATTTAATCAAGATTGCAACTTTCAGAACAGTGAGATAACATCTGCCTTTCCCTGAATCACATAATACTACCATCATATCCCTCTACTATATATCACAATTGCATTCTGCTAGAGTATACTCTCAGGTATAATGGGGGCACTTGAAGGGAGATGGACCCAAAGGTTGTGACCACACCAAACAACTCTAAACTTATCCTCAAAAGTCATATACAAATATAAGCATAAGGTAAATGGTAAAACTTAATATCGTTAAGGCAAATACTTCACTCAATTAAGATCTCGAGAGGTTGTCGATTGTGTTACAGTAGGAGAGTTCTCGCATAGCCCTAAGTAGTATGAACTCATGCCAGAAACTGCCATATCAGTTTACTACAACCCATCAAGTACAGCCTTCTCCACCAAGAGTTGTTTAGCATTTTGTTCACATCCCTGTGGGTATGCATGTATCAACACACTCAAGTTGATGACCTTCTTAGGCAGTTGAGTCTCTGCGGGATATCTCAATTACCCCTGTCGGAGTGCAATCTTCTTTATACTGGTGTCTTGCTAGTGGCTAACAGTCAAGACACCTGAGCAGGCCTACTAAGATATAAACACCTGCCTATATGTAGTTTATCCATACAAGTGCACATTGGCTTCCCTAGTCTGCACATTCTACCTACTTTAATGGAGCCAAGAGCCTAGGAAGACTTTAGCGGTAGGGTGTTGAGTGCGGTGATCTAAAGGAGGCTACCCATGACTACCACATGCGAAACTACCTCAGTTATGATAGGAATCATGCTTTTAGTGTCCACAAACTTTCCATACAGAGGTCACGGCATAGGGGCACGTTTAGGCTTGATAGGTGTACAACTCTCGTCAGTATCCCTAGTACCACCCAGTACCACCACAGGGACCCCACCAGTTAGCCTCCACTATATGTGTCAGTTCTGGTCTGTTTTACTCTGAACAACTTGGAGAAGGCACTTCACCTTCTTACCCATTGTAACGACCCAGCATACGTGAGCTATGGCAGCCGGAACCTACACCCATACAGGTAGCCCGGAGGCGAACTGATAGGAACCGGCAGGCAAGTGAGTACTTGACCTACGGAGACCCGATGGCCCGGGCTCCGAGATGAGCAGACTTAGTGGACACAAGTATTTAGGTACATGGCTACG